>NQII01002038.1:81895-194391 GCA_002778355.1 Clitarchus hookeri
TTAATAATAAAGTATATACCTCCACTACCATGATCCATATTGAAATTTTTTCTTAATTCACTGTATCACTCACTTACACGTGGTTCAAAATGAAGTTTTTCAAAAGCCGAGAACTGAGCAACGTGCAAAGTAAACAAAGGCGAGATGCCGAGTGACGTTGTGAATCAAACGCGCAGCATGGCATGTCAAAATGGCTGCCGTTTGACGCGCCATCTATGTACTTTTACCTGAAATCATTACTATTGTTAGATTGCGTATTCGAAAAATCGAGGTTTTGACCAACTTTTAGTATCAAATACCCCTATGTGCGGCGTGACAAATAGTTGCAAAATAAAGAAAATGTATAATATTTTGGCTGGAGTAAGTATAAATCACAAACATGGCCAAGAACAAACTTTCATGAGCGAATATATACAATTTCTCCATTCACCACCAGCTTAAAAGCGACCTCTTTGGAAAACCAGCGCAGCTTGCGGCGAAAATCTTTTTCTAAGCCAAACTCTTTCATAAATAACATTGTTTCGTTCCCAATTTGAGTAGGTTAAATCTCAGAATAGGACAGTGAAGTCCTGCTTTTCCCCGAAAGGATAACGCCATTTTTTGTTATTTCTTATTCATGGTTACTTCCAACTTTTCTGAAGCCCTGCTGAAGTTCTACTTTTAGTTATTCCCTTGCCTTTTGCAAACAAAACTTAACTTAGCCTAGAAAATTACAGCGAAGAGATGACTCATCGCATCCGTGCGCACTCAATTCTATAATGTTTTGCATTAAATCTATATCTTACTAGGCATTAACCACACACATATTTTCTTCCTGTTTTTATTCATGTTTATTATAAATAAAATATTATATTTTATGTATGATGTGACAGTAAAAGTTCAGTTTCAACAAATGAGAAACACTTTTACGTTAACACTAGTATAAATCGCTTGTGATAANATGTGACAGTAAAAGTTCAGTTTCAACAAATGAGAAACACTTTTACGTTAACACTAGTATAAATCGCTTGTGATAAATGCCATACTTAAGAAACAACGATACACGTCGTACATGAGGTGATATTTTTTTCATAGGTTTGATTAAAAAAGTGTGAAGAAACTGCGAATAGACTATACGTAGGGGCAGTGATATTTCGCGAAAAGATTTAGAGACAAGATACAGTCCAGCGAATTGTAGGGTCGTCCAACTTCTTTGATTGGATAAAAAAATGTTCTGGCCCGTGTTAACAGTTTGCGCACGAATCACGAAGGTTCAGTGTCGGAGTTACTTAATCTTGAGTGGCTTGGTCAAAGACGGACACGGCACGAGCAGCCAATGGAGGTATAACAACAGCTGAGGTGTGTATATAGTNCTTGGTCAAAGACGGACACGGCACGAGCAGCCAATGGAGGTATAACAACAGCTGAGGTGTGTATATAGTATTGAACTCCACTGTGTGCTCAGATTTTTACGCGAAAAGTCACTGGCCCTATTTATAAGTTATAACATTTTATATAAAATTAATATAGTTAAAAAGAGGAAGTAATGCCTAGTAAGAAATAGTTCTTACGCAAAATATAATTACACTGAGTGCGCATTAATGTGTTGCACTCTCCCTTTGGTGTAATTTTTTATACTCTAGTAAGGTTTGTTTTCAAGAGGCGGAGAAATGTCCTAGAAGTAGAACTTTAGCAGGCCTTCAGGAAAGTCGGACGTTACCATGGACGGACTCTACAGTCATTACGTGACGGACTAGCAAGTTGTTATCTTTGGCGGGTGTCTGCCTGCAGGAGACCTGAACGTGGAGAACTTCTTCAAGGAGGTGTCGTTGGCGAACATCCCCTACTACAGCAGCGGGCACTCGCCCCCTGGGGAGGCCCCAGTCATCGACAACGCCCTGGTGCGTCTGGAGGCTGTTCAGATGTCGCGCGCAGTCATGACTCTTGCCGGCTCCCTCGAGATACAGGCAAGTCGCAGGGCACACCCTATCACTAGAGACCTGAAAAAATTCGTGGATTCATTTTGGTACAAGCTAGAATTCAAACCACGTGTGTTTATATAACTTCAGCTATTGGACCACGCGGTGTTTGACACCTTCTGGGGAACGCTAGCACAATCGTCGCCTTCCACTGTGACAGCAGACAACCAATGTGCAGTTGACATCGGCACATTTGTACATAACACCGTAGAGTTCAGCCTGCAGGTCGTTGAACTCGTGAATTTTTCACGTCTCTACCTATCTCCATTAAAAAATACACATGTTCTTGCCATAAGACGTTTTGTTACTTTTTTTCTTCTAACTACCAAAAGTCGAAGTCAGACTATGAGTGAGTGAAGTGATTTGGGCGGCTATTAACATCGAAGTCTTGAGAGCCGATGAGGGTGAAGCGAGGTGAGAATGGAGCAGCGCCAGAATGAAGGGTTGGAGTAAAGGAAAGATCCCCGAGAAAACCTCAGACCAGCGACATTGTCCGGCACTACACCCACATGCAAAAATCCAGGAGCGACCCTGCCGGGAATCGAACCCGGTTCGTCAAGGTGGGAGGCGAGTAGTCTAACCACTTTTTCAAGTGGACTGTTGCTTTCACTATTAAAATATCAGTCGCATCAGTTATACTCCATTTATTATTACTTCTAACTTTCCTGAATCCTTGGTAAAGTTCTACTTTCAGGATATTGCTTCGTCTCATTCAAACAAAGTTTAGAAAATTACACGATGACCAACGTACCGCATTCGTGCGCATTGAGTGTAGTAATGTTTTGCATTAGTACTATTAGTAGAATAATGATGAGCGTTCGGGCGAAACGGGATCCGGTATACGCGTCAGGCGCCGACCACCGCAATTTTGAATTTCCCTTTTTTCTCTCAAAATTTCCTTTCCCCCCCCTCGAAATTGACAATTTATTGCTTAAAATTTCCCCTTTTCCCCTCAAAATTTTTTCCCTTAAAATTTCCCGTTTATCACTAAAAAAAAAAAAAAAACAGATTCTCTCATTTTCAAAAACTAACACTTTTTTTTTTGGAAAAAAACTCTGTATTGGAAAGTTGGTAAGGGGGGGGGGCTCGTTTTTCACCCTTGACCTTGACCTTCGACTTTAATTTGACTCTGTGCCCAGTAACCTTAAATGACATTGAACACTAAAAATTCCCAAAAAATTACGGAAACATTATAAAATCCCAAAAAAATGTATTGAAAAATAAAAAACATAAAAACATTATTTAAATATTATTTAAAGATGTACATGTAGGATGTTTGGGGTTCGATAGCCGGTGGATCGACTGAGATCCCGACACTACCGGCCCTCGCCCGGTCACCCAGGGTCCATATCGTCAGCNCCTCGCCCGGTCACCCAGGGTCCATATCGTCAGCCATGTTAGATGCCGATGAACTTGACATTCGACCTTAACCTTTGATGACCTTGATACCAAAAAACTCTAAAAAAACACAAAAATATCCTAGCAATTTCAACAAGTTCCCAAAAAACCCTTGACTTGACTCAAGACTCAAGACCCAAGACCCAAGACCTTTGACCATTAACCTTAAGACCAAAAAATAAAAATGTACATTTTGTGTAATAGTAGGTGTACATGGGTAGGTGCACATGTATGGGGTGGAAAAATTAATGATGAGCAATATCTTATATATGTAGGGAGAAAACCACGTTTATGGTGGAAGAAATTACGTACATGAGTGAGGATAGCAAGTATGTGATGGAAGAGACTTTGTGCATGTGAGNCCCAAGACTCAAGACTCAAGGCTCAAAATTCAAGACTCTTACACTCTTGACCCCAGACTCAAGACTCAAGACACTACCCAAGACTCAAGACTCAAGGCTCAAAATTCAAGACTCTTACACTCTTGACCCCAGACTCAAGACTCAAGACACTCGACCCAAGACTCAAGACTCTTAACCCAAGACTCTTAACCCAAGACTCAAGACCCCTGACCCAAGACCTTTGACCATTAACCTTAAGACCAAAAAATAAAAATGTACATTTTGTGTAATAGTAGGTGTACATGGGTAGGTGCACATGTATGGGGTGGAAAAATTAATGATGAGCAATATCTTATATATGTAGGGAGAAAACTACGTTTATGGTGGAAGAAATTACGTACATGAGTGAGGATAGCAAGTATGTGATGGAAGAGACTTTGTGCATGTGAGNACGTTTATGGTGGAAGAAATTACGTACATGAGTGAGGATAGCAAGTATGTGATGGAAGAGACTTTGTGCATGTGAGTACACCATGTATGTGGTAAAATATCTTGTATATTTGAATGCGGACATTGTGAATGTTTGGTATTCATAACACTGTGTATGTAGGTCTATGTGTTCGAAGACTGCTTATGTAAGGGAGGACACATGCGCGTCGTGCAATGTCTTAAAAGTTTGGTGGGTGAGGACAACATGCGTGTAGCAGAAGTCTTTCAATACGGGAGAGATGTTATTATGAATGACGTGTCAACACCTGACATGTCCAGCATGTGTGTAGTTTTGTGGTTTGATATGTGAGTGAGGATATTATGCACGAAGTGTGTAATACACTGCATGTGTGGGCGAGGACGCATGGTGGAATTATTTGCATATGTGAATGAGTAAATTATGCATGACATGCAATACACTGCATGTTTAGGTGAAGACAGCATGCATGTGATGAACGTTTTTGCATATGTGAGTTGAAGAGACATGATGTATGATGTGTAGTACTCTGGATATGTAGGGGAGGGCAGGATGCACGTGGTGGGGAGAGCTTGCGTGAGTTGCGTGCACGGGTGAGGACAATCATGTACACACGTGTTGCGAGAGCTCGCCTGAGCTGAGGGTGACGGTCGCTGGTCGCAGGAGCCGATCCTGGAGCCGGCGAGCGTGCGCCTCGACGCCAAGCGCACGGTGGCGTATCACCACACGGTGGCCAGCCTGCCGCCGCACAAGGACCTGCTGCTGTTCGAGGTGTCCGGCGGCGTGGAGAACGTGCGCGTGAACCTGGGCCAGCGCGACCTCGCCACCTTGCTCGCCGTCTGGAGCGACAACCTCGCCGAGGGCAGGTGCATAGGTACTCCACGCTCTGCTTCACTCTCCCTCTCCCTCTCTACCCCCCACTGCCTACGACACTCTCATACACCTCTCCATCCGCCGTCGAACGTCACTCTCCTCCGACTGCAGCGGGAATTTTAACTCATACCACCTCCATAGTTCGGTAGTTTGTTATTTATATATATAGCAGGGTGTCCACTCACAGGGAAAACAGTGAAAAGTCAAGGAATTTCAAGTGACACGAAAGGTCTGGAAATGCCAAACAGACAGGGAAATGTCATGGAATTTTACCTGGGTCAGGGAAAATGTAAATATTTGCTACCCTACAAAATTTTTAGTTGTGTGAATCCTGGATAATGTAATTATATGCATATGCATTAAAATTTTTTGAATTTTTAAGTTTGTGAATTGGCAGTAATACATTTTTTTTTCAAGTGACGCAGGGTCTATATGTAAAAAATTAAGTATTTGTGTGTTTGTAATGGACTCTCACAAGTAGTCAATAGCGTATATATGCGAGAAATATCGATGGGCTGAATGAAATGTTGTTGGTCCTGCTTGCTCGGTCTGTTGCAGTGTAATTTTATTCAGCTTCACTGATAGCATATTTGTTCTGACAGTGATGGGGAAATACTGTATTGAAAGGTTTTGGTCTTGAAAATAGGTAAGGGAAAATGGTGAGATCCTGCCTGGAAAACAGGGAAAAGTCAGGGAATTCATTCCAAAAGGGAATTTTAGCGGACGTTCTGTATAGGATGTTCACGGTTTACTGAGCACATTCGAAAACCCTGCTTACGATATACTATACTTCTCGGCCATACGTAAAATTAATGTTGCCATGAGACTGATTACTTTATTCATGTGCCCTCAAAATCAAACCGAAGAACAGTTAGAAATGTAAATTCATTACTGATATGCAAACTCGTGCTCGAATGTATATATATATATATACATATAATTAACTTCAGTGGCTAAACATTTAAACATTCACTTACAATGCAACGCAAAGTCTGAAAACTATTTTTTTGATGAATTCGCTGCCAACTTAACTGGAAGCCTCCATTCCTGTGTGCACTTTAGTATATACTATGTCGTAACAGCCAGTGATTTTTTTCTCCAAGGTTGAATTTGAAAGAGCTAATTTTACCACGAACAGCCGTCAGAGGTAAAGGCTGCAAACGGTAAATAGAGCACTTTTAAAATCCCTGCTTAAGATCTACGTATATGCGAATTGTGTATTCTTCCGGCACCATATATAAAATTAACATTGCCATTGGCCTGATAATCTTACCCATTTGTCGGTAAAGTGAAACTATGAGACGTTAGAAAAGTAAATATTGTACAGATCTGCTAACTCTTACACTGAGATACATTTAATAGCAATAAAGCAAAAATAATAATTTAAATTTTCACAAATGTTTACCTAACAATTTTAATTCAACGTTAAGCCATAGAACTACTTTCCCTCCACCGTAACCAACTTTACTGGGCGCATTCCACTCAGCGCTCCAGTTAAAATACATGCAGTTAGGAGCAGTGCTATTTTTTAAAGGTTGATTATGAAAGTGCTCGCTTTATCGTGAACAGTCTGTACCTGTGCGAATTTTGCGTAGTTGTTGGAATATTTATTCATTAGCTTCTTCCGAGGTGCAGAGCCCTTTTTTTAAATTCAAATTCGCTTAACGTTGTACAGTCACATTACGGTTTATTCTACTCAGGTTAGGAACCAAACGATATTTCTTACGGGAGAGGTTGACACAGGTAACATTTTCGTTGCAAGGTGCGCTGGTGTTTAAAGATGTAGCTTTGAATCGCGTGGTATACGAAGAAGATTTATTTATTTGCGTGTAAACTTTTGTTTTTGGCTCGAATTGTGATATATGATTTCCCCCCAGCCAAAATGTTTAATTGCTAACTTTATATTGTAATTATTATTGACACCAGCCTGTGGTGTTGACGAGAGCAAACTATAAAAATACAACTGTGTTTGGTTTTGAGTGTTTATAAGTAAGCTTATTTCAATAGAAAAAATTACCAATTTAAGGGAGAAATAAGTATAGTGGTCATGAAAATAAACTTTGTACTTTTTTCCTTTCCTTTAGGGAAGGTTAGCAGGAAATCCCTAAAAATAATATTTCAGTGGTTATAATAAAATGAAGTAATTGTGTAAGCCAGTGGTTTGCTAAATACAGCTTACGACAAAACATCAAACATCATGTAAACATACTGTATTTTGTTATACTTGCACTCAGTAGTAGGAAAACATATTTTGTCCTTTACGTAGGTTCTAACACAATATAAGTCTCAAGATTTTACGCAATTATATTTATTGTATGAAAATTGCAATTATCCTATTTACTTACCTACAAAGCGGAAAAATCATGCGACACCGGCGCACCCTGCCGGCGAAAATTTCTAGTTACCAAACTGAAGACATTGAGCTTCCCAACCTCAGTTGAATAAGCGATAGTCACATTATTACTTCCTGTATATTACTGGCTAAAGAGTTGCCCAGACATGTTGAGACCACTATGGCCCAAGAAACACTAGACTATAAGTGTTTGAATGCTAGTCTGCCACAAAAAGCATTAGCACGGACCTCTAGTTATAGAACCAGACCCCCACTTGAAGAGTACAAAAGTTAGATCATCAGCGGTATAGAGCTGGTAATTTTTCTCCTGAAAATCGTTCCTGTGGAGAGACCCAAAAGTTATCAGATAATTAATTTATCATTAGAGCGATTTTAAACAATGATACTAACGTGTGGTTCAATAATGCACAAACTACTCTATATAAATACAAATGTTTTCGGCCTAGGTAGTGCACCTTCGGCTGCGGCTTGAGTAATAAGAGAACACCTCTCACGGCTATTGCTTCACTTTCACGATCATTCCACACAGTTGATTCACACTTATCTACAGTCCCAATAAAGGAACCCAGTACACTCCTCACAATAATAACTATTTTAAAATGTTTCATTCATTATTTTATGCCACATTAAACTTATATACTGCATATAAGTATCAATATAAAATTACCAGTGCAACATTTCAGCTCATAACTACACCTAGTCATTATAAGTTATCATCTAGCGATAATTACCACATCAGTGTAGAGTATCGCACAACAGTTACTTGGCTTTAATTATTATTTACAATTTTCTTATTACAAAAATTATTGCAATATAAAAAACAAATTTTGTTGTAAATTATAATTATGTGAAATTGTTATGTCATTCCATGTTAAAGGTTGTTCACGATAAAGTGAGCACTTTGGAAATCAACCTTTGAAAAAATGTCACTGGCGGTACCTGCATGTATTTTAACGGGCACACCGACTGGCACGCGCCCTCTTAAGTTGGCAACGACGGAGAGAAAGTAGTTCCAAGTCTTAAAGCTGAATTTAAAGCGTTGAGAATACTGGAATACATTTTTTTTATTTCCTCTATTTTTAAAGCATGCGAGTGGTATGAATTATAAGAATTGTTAAATATTTACTTATCTAATAATTGCACAGTTGTACTTGACTGTCGCGTTCGTAATGTGACCATGACCATGGCATTGTTGATTTTACACGTGGCGGAAGTATATGGAATGTGCACACAAGTAGATCTCTAGCAGGGCTTTCAAAAGCGCTCAATCTACCGTGGACAGCCACGAAGCCAGTAAACAGGAAGGTACTTCGTGATGTTAAACAGTTAAAACGGAGCGCTAGACAAGGTATCTTCTGTTTGCTGGAGTCGCACGACGATCGAGCGCTCGTGTGGTACTGCGGAAGAGAGGAGGAGGAGGCTCACGTGTGTTCACGCAGCAAGAGCTGCGGGTACACTGGCGAGCGCGTCCCGAGCGCAACTAGTTTTGTACGAAGTCCCGTCGCTTGCATCGCGTGCACTTTGTGCACGTCCGACTGTACTTCACACATTCCAAGAGTCCTAACACAAGACACAAGTACACTCTTCACGATAAGACAACATACAGTCTGAACGTGTGTGGTCTTAAATAGTATACGCGGCCGTCTTCAGTCCGACTTCCCGTTAAGTCAGAAATGTTGCACCGCCTGGATGATATGCAACTAGTATTACTGGCATTCCTTAGTGGTAGCCCCTCACCAGGCGCTACGCTATAGAGGTTTGATTTAAAAGAAAGTGACACTGGGAATAGACGATGTGCTGGTACTTCACGAACAGACTCGGTGGGCATGAGTGTCAACTGGGGGACTTTAGTAGACAAGGAAGTGCGTAGATCTGTCCCGTGACCGCGGGGTAGATGACACGAGCGAATGTTGTTGTGGCAGATGTGGGGCTGGCGTGCCAGGGCGGGCTGGCGGAGCCGGCCACGCCCACCAACCCCTCGGAAGACCCTGCCGTGCGCAAGCTGCAGGCCTTCTTCAGCCACAGCGAGCAAGTGCGGCAGGAGATGAGCGTGCGCTTGGTGCTTGACGGGCTGCAGCTGTACCTCTTCAGCGACATGGACGAGGTGAGTCCTCATATTTATTTTAACGATATCGATACAAATCCTTAAAATATTTACAAGTGTAATTTCTAACCTCTGAGAGACATAAAATAACTACAGTCTATGGTGCCGACAGAGAGTCCCAAGTGTTTTAAAGTAAAATATAAGTATTCCGGAACAAAGGAAATTACGAAATTTAGTAATTACTGTTAAACGCCAAGTTCATGAGTTGAATTTCTTATTTTACCTTTTTTAGTCACAAGAACTCTTGGAATTCTCTGTGTAGTTCCCCCAAATATAAATAAATCAAAACACAAATATGGTGATGAGTGACATAGGGCTTTCTTTAGGATGTTGAGGACAACCCCAGTTCATACAAAACATAGGACTTTACAGGATAGCCAGCGAATATCCTTTACTGATCACAAACATGTGGGAGATGGGGGATGTTGTTATGTAGCACCTTCATGTCGTGAACTCGAGAACCAATAGGAACTCTCGTTACAACACAAGGATGGCATATAAGTGGAAGGTGGGATATAGCTATATTCCTGTGCAAAGTAGGGTATTTTACTGCTGACCGCTTAACCAATGGGCGTGCCCCTGCTTTACTTATTACATTAAAGGAGTGTATATATAAATTTACTAGTTACACTTACGATGTAGTTGTAATTTCAATCAATAAAATACATATGAAAATATATAAGGTACATTTATGGTGTAGTTAAAAATTATTTTTTATATAAACACAACATTATAGTCATTCATAGGCAATAACAAAAGAAGTAAAGTAAATCACAACATTTAATATCTTTAAAACAACTTTTATATTGATAGTTCTTTTGTTTTATTTGCCACAACAACATTTATATAAGTATGAGCATAAATAAAATAAACAAAACTTTATTTCTCTCGTAAAGCTGAGTATTAAAATTAATTTTTTGATATAAAGTAGGAGTATTGAAAATATTATGAGTGAAAAATTATTATATTATATGGCAATGATTATTTCGTTGGGTACTCGCGGTTGCCTCAATTGATATTTTACACTACCTTAAACACTTAATTTTGAATAAATGTTTCTTCAAATTAAGAGAAAATTAAATAAATTTCGTAGTTGGCTGTCCAAAAAAAAAAATTAATTATTTATTGAACAAGAAACGTAGCCTCAGAAGGTTGAAGGTTCGAAGAACTCCCGAGCACATGCAGAAGGCAAAAAGAATTAAGGTATTACTTTTAAGACGAAAACGACATTTCAGAAGTTACTGCGGCGCTGGCCAAACAAGTGGAATCATGGTCCAAACCGACCACGCTACGAATAGGTGTGAGGCTCACATCACGAGACGGATGAAAATCGACCACGAGATTAAGCCATCACGCCTAACGGTGAACCACCAAAACGGCGGATAAAAATACCAGTTCATCACAAGAATGAAAACAGATTTCACCAGGATATATCTTGAGCTGACTACACGCTGTATGNGATATATCTTGAGCTGACTACACGCTGTATGGCTGTAATGTGAAGAAGCAGACAGTTAGTAAGTAACCTTAGCGGAAACCTGTATACCAAGGTATGCAACTTCAAATTGAATAAACAAAATAATTNACGCCTAACGGTGAACCACCAAAACGGCGGATAAAAATACCAGTTCATCACAAGAATGAAAACAGATTTCACCAGAATATATCTTGAGCTGACTACACGCTGTATGGCTGTAATGTGAAGAAGAAGACAGTTAGTAAGTAACCTTAGCGGAAACCTGTATACCAAGGTATGCAACTTCAAATTGAATAAACAAAATAATTNAGACAGTTAGTAAGTAACCTTAGCGGAAACCTGTATACCAAGGTATGCAACTTCAAATTGAATAAACAAAATAATTAATTATAACTGGAGCACGTTCCAATAAACAAGATTATTTGGTGAAATACCAATTAAATAAGATAGAAAATGAATGGAATTACAATGACAAGAATCAAGTGCAACACAACTGGCACAATATCCACAGCAAGTGCACCAGTTCCTAGGAATATCTCTGGGACTTAGGTATGAGATATAACCTGAGGATATTGTATACGGCATGAGAATAAACTAGCTGCTCGACCCGAGGAACACACACCAGTCTTTCGGGCCAGCCTGGGGAGTTCTTGATATTACATGGTGGTTTACATGTGACAGATTGAGGACATGCAAAGAAAAAAAAATTGAAGCTCATTGAGGAAAATACTCGCACATCTATCCCAGTGACCGAACGTCCGTAAGCGGAAAAGTCCAATATTCAAAAATTTTGTTTACTTTACAGTTAAAAAATTAAGTTCCATTAAAAAAATTCCAACCACTTGAGGCTTGAGAATAAAGATGAACTTAGTGGCACGAGAGCAGCAGCAACCTCTCAACCAATTGGTAGAGACCTGAAAAATTAGCGTTTTCATTTCGGAACAAGCTAGAATTCAAAACCCCGTACGTTGGTATTGCTAATGTTATTGGTCTACCCGTTAAATAACACCTCCCGGACAACTCTGAGCCTATAATAAATACACAGTAAAATGCAGACCGAATCACTGTCTTCCATTAATACAACAATCAACCAATGAACAGTGATATCTGCATGATTTGCATACGAAACTAGAGTATAGCCTACAGGTCATTGCACTCGCGAATTTTTCAGGTCTCTACCAATTGGGGTATCATAAGTAGGAAAATATATATAATTATCTATTTAAAATATCCGTAACAGAAAATACAAGATATGTTAATAAATAATATTAAACAGTTTTAATTTTAAACTTGTAAACCCAAACTGCATCTAAAGTATTTTAGTTTAAATCTATAGAACAGATCCTATTTACTGTCAGCAAAGATGAAGGGTGAGAAGTAAGAGTACATGTTGATTAGAATATGAGTTAAAACCATGTGATAGTGACTCGACGAACAAGTTTCGCACCNAAAACCATGTGATAGTGACTCGACGAACAAGTTTCGCACCCTAAAGAAGAATCACTGAATTTAGTCAGTAACTTTCTTTTCTCTAATTGTAAGTGGAATGCACCAATAATCAATAGCAAGCGCAGCGTAATTCAGGTTGATGCAGTATCANTTCATGCAGTATTATATCGTCTTTTCTAACAGTGAAATACAATCACTCATATAGCCAGCGCTTTTCAGTGATTTTAGAGAAGTAATTGAATTAATGTATATTTCGTTTTCAACTTTGGAGTGAAAATGTTAATAAATTCACCCCCCCCTTTTATAAAATTACCCTAATTATTAACTGTTTAATGTCACCCAGGACTAAGGGAAGCGTAGTCAAACTTTAAGGTTGGCGATCACGACTTCAATAGGAAATATGTCGACAAGTGTACGTTTCACTAATCACTGATTCAGTTTCATCTTCACGGTGGAGCGCAGATTGTCGACGCAGTTGAAACATGTTCTCGGTGACCAGCAGAAGCACAGCATAGATAAACACCTTTAGTGTGGGGGTATACATTCGCTGATTGGCTGTGAAAGGTTCTGGTGACGGGCCTTGTGTCCGTTTCGCTTCCGCGTGCTGCGAGAGGCTTCCTATTGGCTGGGCTGCCGGCTGCCGGCGCTGATTGGTGGACGGCGTTCCGACATGTTGCTGGCCAGTGACGCCATGTTGCTGTCGCGTGCTGCTAGAGGTCGCGGGATAAGCGGCTGTTTAGCCTCTGTGTACTGAAGAGCGCTGCTTAGCTCAGGACGGGCCTAGCCAAAGTACAGCGTTTTACGTGTTGAATAAGTTTAGACGTGGCTCAGCTACCTCTCACAGCATCGCCTTCGAACAAAACAAAAAAAAAAAAACATTTGTGTCTGTAGGAGAGAAGAACATTGCTACGTGAGAGCAAATATAGGCCTAGTTACTTTTCTCCTGCCAGCCATTTTTTTATCCGTTCATCTATTTTTAAAATAAATATTGCCGTGAAAGCAATACACACAGTATGTATACTTTACCCGACTTGAAAGTTAACGTCTAAGGCTAATATGAAATATATTTACCAATTATTTTTCCTAATGAGAGGTCTTAAAAAAGTGCTCACTTTACCGTGAATAGTCTATATCAGTAAATCAATAAGGGGTGGTCTATTGTGTGTTCTTTTAGTCTATAAACATTAATTTACCTGCAATTTTCAGGGTATTAACATTTTTGCAAGATCATTTTAATACGAATGTGACCCGGGCAAAGATGGGCAAAGCGTTTTTTGTTTGAAAGCGACATAGGGAAAGGTGGATAATACACGCCGGAAATGATCTCACTCGGCCGGTCGCACACTAGGCGGCCGCGTTACAACTCGGCTTCACCTGCTATGCAGACATTTTTCGTTTCCATGTCCTAATTTCAGTTTCAGACGTATTATTGGAAATGTTTGATTATAGAAAATTTACAATTTACTAGTTGTTTAATACTTTTGTACCCAATTTTCACTGTGTGTTATTTCCTGCTTGCAAAAAGGCAGGAACTTATTTATGCAAATACATGCATGATCCTGACTTTTCACAACTAGCGGATAACCCACAATTAAAATTACGCGCAAAAATATTAAACAATTTGTAAAATGTAAATTTTCTATAATCGTAAATTATTAGTAATTACTATGAATCTTAAATAATGACACGAAAACGAAGACTTTCTGCATAAGGGTGAGGCCTGTTTGTCACTTGAACAGCGTTGCAGAGTGTTCAGGCGAGGTGCGAATAATACACTGAAAACATAATTCACGTTATAAATGCTGTTTTCGAGCCATCCAACACAGATAAAAACGGCTTTCTCACAAACCTGTATCTAAAAATATACGGGTCGGAAACACGTGAAACTGTTCTAGGAACCCGCACTGAACCTTGTTGCAGGATTACTAGCAATGCAATAATAGTGTCGCCGCTGAAAGTCCCGTACACGCAGCACGACGAGAACACTGCACTCCAGTTCAGAGCCTCGCGGATAGGAGCGATGGGGTACTAGGCACGCGTGTCAGTGTCGCCCTTATCACTCGCCTACCTCTGAGCCTTAAATTGCCTAAAAATCTCCGAGCACAGGCGGTGACTTTAAGGTTGTCAAGTACTAAAAAAAATTAATATTTTTATTTCTGTACCAAACATTGTTCAGCTAGTACGCACTGTATGTGTTGCCATTTTCCTAGAATAAAATTTTTTTACACTTAACATTTTTTAATAATTTGATGTCAAATCCAAAACTTTCCTGTTTTGTTGCAGCCATAGTAAAAAATTGTAACTAAGTTGTACAAATGAAATAATTCATTACGTTAACTAATGATATGGGCTTCCATGTGAGACATATGCAATCCCCAAATAAAAAACTATATATATATATATATATATAGGCCTATATATATATGTGTGTGTGTGTGTGTGTGTGTTGTACTATATAAAGAAATGTCTGCACATTAAAAAAACTGTTATCTGGTGATTGCATAAATGTCAAGCGGCCGGCCACCGTATTAGTTTAATTTGTAATTTTTTTCATTTGTACAACTTCGTTAGTATCTATTATTATGGCTTGCAGCAAAACAGGAAAAAATCGGATTTGACATAGAATTATTAAAATAATATATTAAGTGTAAAGTTGTTTAATTTGAGGAAAATGCAATTACATGCAATGCGCACAATCTAAACAATGTCCGGTGCAATCGTGAAATTTTTTTTCGTATGAAACGCCGCGCGAGGTGGAAGCATGCAGTGGGGCGCTGTGCGTGTCGCAGATCCTGAGCTCGCCCGTGCGTGACATGAACCACGGGCTGTGCAAGCTGGACGTGGGAGAGGCGACCGTGTCTCTGGAGGTGTTCTCCGACCGCAGCCTCGAGGCCAAGATGGTGCTGCAGTGCTGCCTGCTCGAGGACATCCGTGCGGACAACTCCATCCTCATCAGGAGGTGAGTGGTCCTTGTCATCCGCACGCCCCGCCCTTCCCCGCAGAACCGTGCGTCCGTCACGACTATAGTTACTCTCTAAGACAGTGTTTCCCGAAGTAAGCGCCGCGACCCACTGGCGGGTCGCGAACTAACAGTTTGTGGGCCCCGAAAAATATTATTCCATACATAAACATATGCATGAGTAAAGACCTGAAAAATTCGCGAGTTCAATGACCTATAGGCTAGACGGCACAGTCGTATGGACAAATATCCAGATATCACCTGCATATTGGTTGTCTGCTGTTACAGTGGAAGGCAACGATTGGGCCAGCGTTCTCCAAGAGACGTCAAACACCGTGTGGACCAATGGTTGAAATTATATAAACGCACGTGTCTTGCATTCTAGCTTGTCCCGAAATGAATCAGCGAATTTTTCAGGTCTCTATGCATGAGTTATAAATGTTATAATTCAGAACCTACACACGTGCAATGCGATTGTCGACCAGACGTAAAATACTATGCAGAGTACGCAGTGAACGCGACCCCCACCGCCTTCCTACTACCCTTCACTTCCTTACGCTACGTAAGAAATACAATGTGAACATGATGGAACAGCGAAACGGTACGTTTCTTGCATAAGGTATTAAAGTAAGTCCTGAACTTTGGCATTTTCTTTAATGGGTCGCGGTTCATAGAACTTTGGGAATCGCTGCTCTAAGAGATGATTACCTCACCAGAGTATGCATGTAGTGAGAAAGAGAGGCTGGTTAAGTTTTCTTAGCGTAGAGTTCTTATATTTTCTCAGGGAACAGTCAAATGAGAAGGAAAGATACCAATTATTAGAGAGCTGCAAAATTCGTGTCATAATCTGGCGGCAGACTGAACTCTACGTTACCGTGCATTTGACCGACTTCTGCCATAGGCCGGCAGTATGCCTGGCACGCCTCGCGTGAATCTTGAGCCAATCATGTAACTTCAGCGGCGGAGCGGCCAATCTTATTTAACGAAGTCGAACAGTTAGTCGACTCCACTTTAAGGTTCGCGGCCAGTAAAAACCCCTGACTGTGCTCACTTACATGCGAGGCGGTGGAGTTTATCCTGTAACCGAAAGATGACGCGAATTTTGTAGGTCCCTGCCAATTATGTATTTTAGCAGTGCGAAACACTCCTGTATTTGCAGCCTGATATATTGTAGTATTTACATACACAGTACACGTTAAAAAACCTCCCATTGAAGTTTAGGAAGTTTTCCAGAAAGTTTTTTTTTACAGTATAGACACACCCGAATTTCGGGAAAAGATTTCTTTGTAACAGTTAGTCTGAGATCAGCTTTCTTGATTGGATGATCTAGATGTTACGTGTCTTGGGCGTACGCCCGCGAAACACAGACGTACACTTTCAGAGTGAGCTAATTGTGATTGGCCAGTCAGGCAATAAAACGTCTCCTCACAGAGACACGCCACCAATAAGCAAAAGAAAACTGCTGGTACGCCCTTAGTAAATTAGAATATAGCACGTGCGGAAAGATTTCCGCAAAATTCGGGAGTCCATAAATATTGTCTATTCGCGGTTTCTTCGCACTTTGTGAATCAAACTTTTGAAAAATCACCCCTGGTGTGACGTACTTGGTTCTTTCCTAAATATACCACGTATCACAGGCGTTCCATACTTGTTAATATAACAGTTCGTTATTTTTGGTCAAATTGAACTTTTACTTATACTTAGGGCCAGTGTCTTTTGGCGTAAAAATCGGAGCACGCAGTAGACTTCAATAATATATACACACCTCAGCTGTTATACCTCCGTTGGCTGCTGGTGCCGTGTCCGTATTTGACCGAGCCACTCAGGACTAAGTAACTCTTATACTGAACCTTCGTGATTCGTGCGCAAACGGTTAACACGGGACAGAACATTTTTTTAGCCAATCAAAGAAGCTGGGCGACCCTACTGTGCTTTGGACTGTATCTTGTCTCGAAATCTTTTCACGAAATATCACTATCCCTACTTATACTTAATCTGTAAATTATAATATTTCATTCGAGATTAATATGAATTAAAACAGGGAGAAAATAGGTGCGTTGGAAATGCCTACTAAGAAATAGTTCAGATGCAAAATGTTATTAAGTTGAGTGCACGCGAATGCAGTGGTGTGTTGTCCGTTTGGTGTAATTTTATAGACTTAGTTAAGCTTTGTTTGCTTGAGGCGGAGAAATGTCCCGGAAGTAGAACTAAGCAGGACTTCAGAAACTTTGGAAGTAACCACGAATGGAGTATAGCAAGGACGCGTGTCCATGTGGAGGAACACGCTGTCCCACTGCGGCCGTTAACAGCTAACGAAAGACGTTTATATTTTACTGTCTAGTTTGATTTAATTATTTTTAGCATTCGTTTAGTAGAAAGATAGCCTTGAAAATCCTTTATTGTCTCTGGGTCAGTGTAGAGGTTTTTGCCTGCGCATGTCCCCCCTAAAAATCGATGAACCTGTGGACCAAATTTCACCAAACACTGTACACATAAATGGTGGCTACCATAACATTTATATTTTAACAGTTTACTATGTAATTACACATTTTTACAGGTATTTGTCTTTTACCCTCCATTTTGGAAGACAGCACTGAATAAAATATTAGAAAATTTCTCATTATACCGTATATAGGAAATTACTCAATAGATTCCCGCCAAATTTGGCAGGTAGTTAGAACTGCGGTAGCCCATATTAACAAATGCGATTTAAATTGATGGCATTTATTTTCAACATTTAAAATGTTACGCATAATTGCTAATATTAATTTAGTATAAATACAACACCGTTTGACTAATTTTGACCAAACATGATAAGCTGAATGTTTAATGATTAATGGCGTATCATGAAAATTTTTTTTTGTCATATCTTAGGAAACAATCAACCGATTTTCACCAAAATGGCGACCTACAAACATTTTTGAATATTGTGCTATATAAACCAAATTATGTGACCAATTCCAACCAAAATTGGTATGTTGGCAGCAGACTATATAACAACCATCAAATGTGTCTACAAATATCCTCTTTTTTCTGCCATTTTGTGAGGTAGTGCCACTTTTGTAATATTCCGACAAACAATCAATATATTCCCGCCAATAAACTGACATATATTAAGTGGGTCAGATGCTTGTTTCAAAATGATGATAATATAAATATTTTATTTTTACGAACATGTTCCTTTTGATTAAATCTTAGAGTAAGGCTTGTTCCATCAAATTTACTCACATACATATGTGGAGAAACGTAGCTTGAAATGCGTATGTACATTAATGCAGAAATGCATATTTTCATAAATGCATAAATGCAAATGCATTCATAAAACCATGAATGCATACATTGTGAATACAGATATGCATACATACATTAAAACATACATATAATGTGTTAAAATGTTCTTATATAATAAAATATCTTTCTGTATTACAGCATAGTGTTCCTTTTAAACTCTTTCCACAATTTAAATTTACAAGCAAAACTCAGTTACAGCCCAGTCTTAATGTGACTGTGAAAATCCGCCATTAGATGGCAAATAACTGGCAAACACTACTAATTAGGTCGGAAAACACGAATATAAAGTTAAAATATATTATCTGAGGATTAATTTTCAAAATAAACACGATTATGATTTGTTGAAAATTGGTCGGACAACCATTTCGCTACAGAACAATCCAAATCTTTGAATGACGGTCACTCGGATATATCAATAAATCATTGTAACATATTGTCTGTCCACTGTAAAGTAAGTACTATTGAAATCAACGTTTGATAAAATCTACTCCCCATCTTCTGCATGGATGCTGCAGTACACACTGGCATCCATGCTTTAAGATAAGTTGGCAGGAAATTAATAAAAAAATAATTCCAAGTACTGAAATTGTATAGCATGTGCAATGTTGACATTTACGGCAAAGGAAGTTCGTGGTTTTTTCTGCTTTGTACGCGTCGCGTCAGAGTACGAAACGACATATTAGCAACGCATTTAGGTTCCCAACAATTTGTCGTTTTCACTTGAATGACACATGGATAAAGTTATTAAGTACATCGAAATGTATATTGTACTAATGGCGGAAGGATGCAACATGGAGAAGAAGCTATGTATCCCGCACTGCTTTCGAAAGTGCTCAGTTGACCGTGGACAGTGTGAGAGCAGGTAGGGCTTGACGTCTCGTCAACAGCGAGGCCATTAGATACGGAGAAAGGCGCTCAGGAAAGCGGGAAGGGGGAAGGAATCGGCCGTGGCCAGTATTAATACGTCGAGTGCTTGCGTCCACGACAGATGTCATGTTGCATGTAAAGGAGATGTATGGTTGGCCCTGCCCACAACCGCGAATCGCTCGCCTTGTGACAAAACTCATTTGTTGAAGTTTTTGCATTTACCGTTTGTGAACGGTAAATGCTGACGTTAATAAACATGCAGTGATTTGTTCTCTGGTCGCGAGAAGCATGCTTGTCAGAAGTACGGTGAACATAAACAATATCAACGACTGCAATAATTGAGCTCGTAAATGTATTTTAGGAATGAACGGGGTAACACTATCAGTCATAATGTTCTGTATCTGGGACGTTTCTCAGGAATTAGTTTTATTGGTATGCACTGTACACAGTAGAAAATAGTGTCCAATGAGATAAGACCCTTACATTTGGAAGCTATTAATCGTTGTTGAGTCTATATTACAGTGTTGTAAACAATTGCTGCGAATGTCATGAAGCTCACGGAATTTTATTGGCCCAGATATAAGTTACGAACTAATAATAAGTTAGTTGCAATGCAAAAAACTATATAATTATATGTAACTGAAAGGGTGGAGAGATCACCGTAGCATTCGTCTGGAATGATTTAGGGAAAACATGAGCCGGACCGGGCATCGAACACAACTCCTCCTGAATGTGATTCCAGTTTGTTATCACGGTGCCATATCGCCCGGCAAAACACTGATGCCAGAAGTCATGGGACAGTGGTCTAGTATCGCGCAGGCCCTGCTCCAGCGCGGTGGGTTGCAGCAACTCATCGTGGCATCGATTGCGCAAGTGGACAAAACACCTGTGGAGAGATGCAGACCCATGTCGTCTGGACAGCTACCCACAGCTCCCCGTTGTTTGTAGGTGTAAGATCTTGCGCGCGAATGGACCTCCCCGCCACGTCCCATAAATGCCCGACGGGTTTCATATAGGGCGAACGAGGTGGTCACAGAGTCGTCGAAACTCTCCAAAATGCTCCTTGAGTCAATTCTGGACAACTTGGGCTCGATGACAAGGTGCATTATCCTGCCAGAATGTCCCCTAGTAGTGGAGGTACGTGAAGTCCATGGAGGGCTACAATGCAATACCACTACCAGCGCACACTCACTCACACTATGTCAGAGTGCATCTGGTATAGGCTGTTTACGAAAAACTGAACACTTTGAAAGCCCTTCTTAAGATCATATTCTTCCACCATATGTAACGTTAGCATTGTCATGAGCCTGATCACTTTATTCATGCGTAGGTCAAGTGAAACTGTGAAATTATTAGAAGAAAAGTGGATGTTTTAGAAATTTGCGTATTCTTATATTCACATGCATTAAAAGAACAGAAAACAAAACAAATAATTTCAGTTTTCACATATGATTACCAAACATTTCTAATCCAACGTTAAGTCATGGAACTACTTCCCGTCCGTTGTTACCAACTTCACTGCGCGCATGCCAGTCAGTGTGCCCTTTGAAACATGTGCAGGTGACGTTTTTCAACGGCTGATTTCAAAAGTACTCAGTTAACCGTGAACGGCCTATACAATCCTGGGCACTTCCAAGGCAACGGTACCACGGAGTAATTAACAATACAGAGGTGAAATAGTCCCTTATTCCGCGAACTACATTCGCACACGCAACCAAAATGGCGTCACTAGCCAGCAACATTTTGGAACGCCGTTCGCCAATCAGCGCCTGGCAACTTACTTGCCAGCCACTATATCACAGCCAGTAGGGTACATTTCGCAGAGCGTGGTAACCAATCAGACATAGGACTTTTTCCCAGACTCTGGGTACGTCCACATCAAAGGAACCGCCAAGCCATTTCTTCTCTATGTATTTATTTACTCTTCGACGGTACAGTGGCACCACCGACTATTACTGTTTACATACTGCTACACCATTACTTAGGGGCCGCGGTGGTGTAGTGGCTTGACTACTCGCCATCTACCGTTGCGAACCGGGTTCAATTCCCAGTGGGCTCGCCCCTCGATTTTCGCATGTGGGTACCACATGTGAGTGCCGGACGATGCCGCTGGTTGGCGGGTTTTCTTGGAGATCTCACGTTCCCCCCACCCATGCATTCCGGCACTGCTCTATACTCACCTCGCTTCACCCTCATCGGCTCTCAAGACCTCAATGTTCAGAGCCGCCCAAATGTCTTCACTCACTTGACTGTCTCATGACTTTTGTCACGTCAATGCTACGTCAACGCGAGGGCTTCATTGCTCGTTCACTGTCACTGTACACACGGCAGTGGGTGCCTCTGCGATACTCCTGCTCCTTGCCCCCTTAGCGAGTGAGTGTTCCTCACCAACTTTACTTTCCTAACTCCCATTTTTGTGTACATTTTGCCCGCGAGTTGCTGCCGGTCACATTCTTTTCTTTTTTCCGCCAGCAAATTGGTTCTCCTTTTTAAAAGTTCTAGGAGTGTTTTTCGTTTGTATATTGTTTGTTATAAATTCATTATCATTTAGGAGGTTTTGGTTATTTTCCTCATATAACTGATTCGTTATTTTCTTACAGCCACTGCTCAAGTTGTTCTTTTATTGTCTTCAGCTTTGGTATTTCAAGTACGACAGAAAGCTTTTTTAATTGTGTCTTGAGGGTTGTGTTTTTGCAAACTATTATATTGTGACTATTACGGCATTGTTTGTACATTGCCATGTGAATAAACAACATTATGTGCTGTTTATGGTAAAGTGAACACTTCGAGGGCCCTTCTTACGACCTTCTTGTATAAACGTTGTGTATTCCTCCGCCTTATGGAAAAATTAACTTTGCGATGATCCTTATCACTTCATTCATGCGTCGGTCAAGTGTAAAATAATTAGAAAGAAAAATTTATATTTTACAAATGTGCTCATTTTTACACGTGGATGCATTAAAAAACGGAAAGCGAAATAATTAATTAAAGTTATCACAAATGGTTACTTAACACTTTTTATATGACGTTAATATATGGAACTACTTTACCTCTATCGTGACCATCTTTACTGGTCGCACGTAACTCACGGCCCCCGTTTGTTCTGAGGTTGATTTCACAAGTGCTCACTTTATCGTGAGGAGACTTTACCGATGAACCAACAAACCAATGAGTGGAGGCGAGGGCGAGGGTAAGCCGCGTGTGGCGAGGTCCTGTACGACGGCCGTGGTTGCAGGATCCTGCAGTCGCACGGCGGGGAGCGACGCGTCGACAGCAGCGCCATCTCGGTGTCGACGCCGCCCATCGTGGACGCGACGTTCCGGCAGAGCGGCGCCGGGGACCGCTACGTCGACGTGCTGGCGGAGCGAACGAGGCTCAACCTGTCCGTGCCCTTCTTCCTGCACGTCTGCCGCTTCCTGCTGGACAGCCTGCCCGGGGAGAGGCCCGCCGAGGGAGGCGTCGTCAACCACGGCTACGTCGGCGACGTCGGCATCCAGGTGACTCCCCGCACCCCAACCCCCACCAACCTCGAGTTTATAAACTGACAGCAATACATCGACTTCCACTTCCATCCTGAAAAAAGAACATGCTTTGAAATATTCCATAGTTTTATTATAAAAAAACTTATAATAGACACAACTGCTTACAGTGATGACAAAATGCCAACATGCGAAGCCTCTTAACGCAGTTTCACACTGAGTGCAGAGTGCTACATAAGGAAACTAACTTACCACATGCTGTTGACGCATTTACACAAGACTAAACGCGTTGTTTGTGGTTGCCTTGCTTTTTCTGAGGAAATGCCGTTTAGTGAGCGGAAACGCCAGCGTGATGTTATCTTCATCACAAGAGATTGCAGTTGCTGTTGCTTTAATGCTTGTTGGTCGAACGAAGTGCGAAAGGTTTTACTGTACCTGTTTTTCTTTAGTACTTCAAAAGAACACTCTATTTTCTCAGCGAGACGAGCAACTTATATATAAATACCCCTAGGGTCCTGGAATTTTGGATGACTAGGGCCTTAAACTCGCGATTAGACAAATAGTGGTCTATAAAGTCGCACTTTTTTTTTGCGTAGACGACTCCACGTTGTCTGCCACGTCACATGCAACAGGAGGGCAACAATGTATTTCTGGCGCATACGAAAGGGGGAAATGGCAACCTGTAGCACATATCCGCACGTCATAGTCTGTTCACGGTTAATTAAGCACTTTTGAAATAAACCTTTGAAAAATGTTACTGCCACTACCTGCATACTTTTCAACGGGCTCACCGACTGCGCATGCGCCCAGTAAAGTTGGTAACGACGAAGGGAAAGTAGATCCACGCCTTAACGTTGAATTACAAATGCTCTGAAAACATTTAACATAACTGAAATTATTTATTTTTCTTTATTTTTTTAAATGCATATAGGTGTAAGTTCGAGTAAATTTATGAAATACGTATTTCTAAAATAATTTCAGAGTTTCACTTGATCGACGTATTAATAAAGTGATCAATCTCATGGCAACGTTAATTTGACACATGGTGGAAGAATACACAATGTGTATACAAGTGGGTACTAAACAGGCTTTCAATAGTACTACATTTATCGTGATCAGTCTATACAACGTCGTATCTCCCTGCCCGCACTGCAAATTCGCCTTTTACTGATTTGTGGTCCACGATTAATTAAACTCTTTTGAAATGAGCATTCCAAAAAACCTCTGCTCTTAACTGCAAATATTAGAAAGAACACCATGTTTTCTTGTTCTTCTGCGTTCCGTAAACACAAACGAATACGTACGCTGTTAGCACTTAACTGAGTACATTTAAAAACGGTTCTTACTTTTTGTCCATTTCGTGCCTTTCCGAAAATAGAAAAAATTAACATTGCCGTCAAAGTATTGGACGTTTTCATGCGTTGATCGCATTAAACTGTGATATTTTCACGAACGTAAAAAATGTTACTAATATGAAAGTTTTTAAAATCTTAAGTACACATAATAAACAAAGTTGAGGTACAGGTATTCAGAGTCTCAAAATTTAAACATACCACCCTTCACGCGAGGTTAAGTCAAGGAAATAAGGTGATTACATCCCTGCCGAGTTTCCTGGAAGCAAGGCAGGGCCATTACTAGTACTGGCCCGTGGTCACCGATTATAAGAGGCCCCAAAACTAGGAAAGGTTTTTTTTTTTTTTTTTACAAAACCAACAATACAAGTTTTGAAAAAACTCATTTGGTAATTTAATATAAATTGTATTTGGAAAGTTATTACAGTATTAACGCGAAACATTAGCAAATTAAACTTACTTGTGACAATAAACGACTGAGTGCGACGTCTGTGGAGTGTGGGCGGTGGGCGGTATGTTGGTGGCGCGGCGGGTGGATGGGACGAGAGTTAATCTGGTGCGAGAGTAGTACATAACAAGTGACCGTGTTGTGATTTACAGCATTGCGTCTGTTTGTTTTTGTTAGCTACCACGCTAGTGTTTACCTTTCACCGTTTCTATTCTGATTGACCGCTCAAATGTGAACAAAGTAATTTTGGTGATTTTTATTTCAATAAAAATTAAACGAACGTGCTTTAGTGGTGTCCAGATAAGGAAAAAAAAAAAANAAAAAAAAAAAAAAAAAAAAATTGAATCAACAGAGGCAGCTATCAGCTGAGTAGGCGTAACTTCTTGGCTTTCCGGCTCAACTTCTGAGCCACCTGAAGCTACAGAAATGTTGGGAAGGCCCATACAGAACCCTGAAACTGATACATTATGTGGTCTACCGGATTTGTCGACAGACCTCTCGGACGAAGACTAAGCTTGTCCACATCGACCGACAGGCACAGAACGAAGGTCCTGATGTTGCAGAGTCTGTTACGCTGCAGCGCAAGCTCCCATTATGCGCGGTCCGGGTTTGTGAGNGGGGGGGGGTATGACCCACCTCGACCCTCCCTCCAGGCAGACCCACTCTCTGCTTCGTTGCCATCCCCCCCAGGTAGCCTGGATAATGACTGACAGCTGTGACGTAGCTGGCGTCACAGACACTCCTCCTCCCCCTGCTGGAGAAGCCGACAAATGTAGAGGATGCGCAAGATTATTCTGGGAAATAGGACTCTCGACGCAACGCAGCATTTACAGAAATTTCTAGGCGATGGCGTACAACCTTATAAATATTGCAGCGGTCCAACGGCCGGCAGTCTTTTGCGGAAGCCCTCTGTGTGAGTGCGGTGGGCGAAGTCGAATGTGGACGACGACGGGAGATTGCGAGGCGACGGCGTACGAGGTGTTCGTGGGGTGAATGGACGAGAGGACGCGAAACCCGACGAGTGAAGGCTACTGTGCGTGAGGGCGCTCGGAGAACTCTAGAACATTGCGGACTGGTAGGACCTGGACTAAACTGAGGTGGGACTGAAACGTGTGATACGGACTTTATTGTAAATATTGGAACTCTCAAATGTGGACATATAATTTGTAAAATAACATAATAAGTTTTGTTACACTGTCTGGTGGGACTGATTTTTAATTATTTCAATTTCAATTTGTCTCAATACAAATTATGTAAGCAGATCTGTATCCAAAGACTGATTGAAGCGAGTTCATGCTGCAGTATCATCTTCCCTGTATATTGGTGATGTATTTTGTATAATGATGTAAAGTATGTGACTGGTAGTATTTAAATACATTAATTTTTTTGAGGCAATTGTAAATTGTGTTGATTGAAGTCATTAATTTTAAACAGAAAGTGATATGAATTTATTGTGAGATGTTGAATCGAGCGAATTTTGTTTGTAGTTATTGTAAATAAAATTAGGATATTATAATTAACTCTTTTATTTAATTAAGACCTCTATCCCTTAACGAACTTGGTTTAGCTGACTGGCTTTGAGAGAAAATTGCAACATTATTTTTGGTTAAATTGAACTTCTGCTTATGTCTTATTTATAAATTACAACCTCTCATTTATAATTAATATGAACAAAATGTAGAGCATATAGATGTGTTGGTAATGCCTAGTAAGAAATAGCTCTCACGAAAAACATTATTAAACTGAGTGTTCATGAATGCGGTTCATTAAACTGAGTGTTTATGAATGTGGTTCACTATCCTTTTGGTGTAATTTTATAGACTTGGTGAAGCTTTGTTGNTCATTAAACTGAGTGTTTATGAATGTGGTTCACTATCCTTTTGGTGTAATTTTATAGACTTGGTGAAGCTTTGTTGGCACGAGGCTGGGGATTAACCTGAAAGTAGAACTTGAGCAAGGCTTCAGAAAAGTTGGAAGTAACCGTGAACGAACTATAGAATCCAAACAATGAGGACCGACAGTGAGCCGGGNTCATTAAACTGAGTGTTTATGAATGTGGTTCACTATCCTTTTGGTGTAATTTTATAGACTTGGTGAAGCTTTGTTTGCACGAGGCTGGGGATTAACCTGAAAGTAGAACTTGATCAAGGCTTCAGAAAAGTTGGAAGTAACCGTGAACGAACTATAGAATCCAAACAATGAGGACCGACAGTGAGCCGGGAATGGTGACTGACGCTTGTTGCTGGTGCGTGTGTGTCAGGTGAAGGGCCAGGCGGAGAGCGCCAAGGTACCTCAGCGACCGCCGAGCTCTGCGGACAGCACGAGCGGGTACTTCTCGTCAGGCGCTTCCTGCATCGACGACCTGCCAGGTGAGCAACACGCCTCCAAACTCTGCAAACTGTTCCCTCTTGAAGTATTTACTTGCTCGAAACACTCTAATAATATTATACGGAAAATGGCAAGGTAGCAGCAATAAGGGCGAATTTCTGATGAAACGTGTTCGCCATATGACCTCTGTACGCGACACCTCTAAATAACGCGCGGCCTTGCTCTATTCTTAGTTGCTGAAAAGCCACCTGACAAATTGCTTACTTAGACGTGCTCAAACTGAATGGGTAAAGGCAAATGTAGTGTATAATTCTGGTAATTCTATAGTGTACTTAGAAGTCAGCGAAGGATCTAAAAAAATTCGAAAATATTACACTTTTCGCACTTTCGATAATACCACTTTTCTGCAAAAAATTATTACTCCTGATAACAAATTCTACGCAAATTTAATTCACGTCACTGAAAATTACTAAAACAAAAAAAAAAAAAACTTTTTCAACATTCACTAAATGTGTATCGTAAAGTGAAAAATTTAATGTTGGTTGAACATGACGGTTTCGTCTAACAGTTTGGGTGACACTCTGAGGTTGGCACACTTTTACTTTGAAAGNACGGTTTCGTCTAACAGTTTGGGTGACACTCTGAGGTTGGCACACTTTTACTTTGAAAGGTCTTTATAATTGAGACGCATATGTTCACAGCTACAACAACACCAGGTTTGTTTGACTATCTATGCCCACTTACCACCACGTCATATTGATCCACATGATATCAACCACGTACATTGTGCTGTATGACAGCAGAGAGACAAGTTGACTGTGTCTCGATCGAAAGTCCTTTCATATCAAACATGTTGGGCAATCCACCGTTATCATTACATTAGAAACGAAAGTTAGTATCTATTTACCTAGACACACGAAAGAAGGAAATTACGTCTAATAAAAAGCGACAGACTAAGTCTAGGCTAAGAAAATTCCACTAGTTAACTGACCTGCGAGCTCAACTCCCTAGTGCTGTGTATATTACTGCCACAGATATTTATTTGTCTGCTGCCTACTGAGAGGCCAGTTTTACCTCAGACCAGGTATCACTTGAATTCGTCCTTGTTTTCCTGTATAGATTTGCATATAGCTCAGAGTCATCTCAGACTCTCTGTATTCNGTATCACTTGAATTCGTCCTTGTTTTCCTGTATAGATTTGCATATAGCTCAGAGTCATCTCAGACTCTCTGTATTCTAACTGAAAAACCAACTCAAAATAATTATATGCCTGTAGTCTATCATTTGCTGAAATTAATTGGCAGAAATTTTCTGCAACTGCCAATGAACAAGCGATCGGTTCTTGCGATTTTCAAAGATTATGGAGTCTAGCGTGATGGTAAAACGTGACGGAAATGATGAGAGTCTCTAGTTAAAACAAGTAAGATATTCATGAATTTCGTTCACTTATTTGGCATAAGCGAAACCGCTCCTTCTACCACGAACTCCAACAGCACACGCGAGCAAAATAAAAATGGCGTCGCTATCCAGCAACATTTCGAGACGCCGTCTGCCAATCAGAGCCTAGTAGCTAACTCATCAGCTGACAGCCCAGCCTATACGCAATCTTCTGCAGCACTCAGAAGCTTATGAGACACAAGGATTGTTCTAGAAATTCGCTCAGCCAATCAGCGAATGGGTTCACTCACATCAAAGGAACAATCGCACCATTCCACTTCTGTACACTTACTATGCGCTTGAAGTCTGAATGACTGAATCCGAGAAATTCGCGGATGTATAGTAGTGGTACTGCGGCAAAATCATGTCAATATCATAAGAGTTACACNGCTATCCAGCAACATTTCGAGACGCCGTCTGCCAATCAGAGCCTAGTAGCTAACTCATCAGCTGACAGCCCAGCCTATACGCAATCTTCTGCAGCACTCAGAAGCTTATGAGACACAAGGATTGTTCTAGAAATTCGCTCAGCCAATCAGCGAATGGGTTCACTCACATCAAAGGAACAATCGCACCATTCCACTTCTGTACACTTACTATGCGCTTGAAGTCTGAACGACTGAATCCGAGAAATTCGCGGATGTATAGTAGTGGTACTGCGGCAAAATCATGTCAATATCATAAGAGTTACACGCAGAAGCTAGAAAAAATAGCCGATTTACCGATGTACGGTTTATATTCCGAAGCCCTCCACACAAAAAAAAAACAGCTTGGTGGCGTCAAAAAAATGTTGGTGGCCGCAAAATTATTTCGTCAATATAGGCCTCACAAAGCATTCTGTAACAGCAACAAAATTTGTTTGTTATTTCGGATTTTAATGACAACCACAAAAGGGCTTGTGTAGTTACCAACAAATCCAGTGTTGGTCGGCAATAACGTATTAGTTGGTCGCAATAAAAATGTTGCGATGCTAGCAGCAAAACTGATTAGTGGAGCTCACTAAAGTGTTTTGCAGGTTTCGCGATTTGTTAGATTCGCGTGGTTAACAACCATTAAAAATATTTTTATCNGTGTAGTTACCAACAAATCCAGTGTTGGTCGGCAATAACGTATTAGTTGGTCGCAATAAAAATGTTGCGATGCTAGCAGCAAAACTGATTAGTGGAGCTCACTAAAGTGTTTTGCAGGTTTCACGATTTGTTAGATTCGCGTGGTTAACAACCATTAAAAATATTTTTATCATTGCTGGACCAAGGATGAAATCCGGGTTCTCCCGATTGCAATTTCAGCATGTGACAACCACGCCATCTCACTCGGTGTTATAGAACTCGANATGAAATCCGGGTTCTCCCGATTGCAATTTCAGCATGTGACAACCACGCCATCTCACTCGGTGTTATAGAACTCGACTTGAGCGCCCACATAATAAATATATAACAAGTGGCCGACAGGCCAAGGCTTGAACACTTCAGCTCACGGACATTTTTCTGGAATTTCCAACATATTCTGGAATTTCAGGAATGGGAAGAATTTTTTGGAATCATGTATGTGCAACATTTACTTACTTGACGCAAAGGAATTATGCAATCGATCCGTAATTTCTTAAGAATATTTGTCATTAATTAGTTTGTAACCTTATGCAAGGAGACGAACACGGACAAATTTGGCTTCGTGGCTAGTCAGAAGGTGACCACTTCCGATAAGCCGGTGCGCATGCGCAGAATATAGCAGATGTAGTTTTGCAGTCGCAGAAAAATGTTTTACTCTGGACGATGCGAATTGTTTTTCTGCCAAGTAAATATTTCGTAGCAGTCAGTGAACGTTTTTTTAAATAAACAAATACGTTAGTGAGTAGTAAATGTCATTAGTACTAGTCATTCAACGTGCTATTGTGCACCACAATAAGTATTTTACTGCCAACAAAATTTCGCCCTATGAAGTCTCAACCAAGTATGTTTTTGTAACCACTAATATATCTTTTCTTTCAGTGCGTTTACGGCAACCGCTACCGTTTTGATCTCACATGACTTTGTTTTGTATAGACAGGCAGTTATGTTGTTACGAATAAAACACTGTCTCAAGAGTCCTCAAAGACACCTCAATCAAACTACGGTCCAATTGGAAAAACTACAAATATATATGGGATATTGAAGACTGGCTAATCTCTCACGAAACTCCACGNAACTACGGTCCAATTGGAAAAACTACAAATATATACGGGATATTGAAGACTGGCTAATCTCTCACGAAACTCCACAAACATTCGAATTGGTGCAGTTTATTTATTGAACTTCATTACAGGAAAAACTTAATTTCCTTTATAAGCTGATTGCACACACATCGGATGNGTGCAGTTTATTTATTGAACTTCATTACAGGAAAAACTTAATTTCCTTTATAAGCTGATTGCACACACATCGGATGATTCGGGCTTCCCGCTGTCAACAAGTTGAGGACTGACCCGAGTGTAACACGGTCAACGACTATACTAACACCTCCGGGCCTTATTTAGACAAACCTTGCGCGGACACAGTGGTCATTTCCAAAGAACTTACAAGGCGGAACGTTATAGTAGGAAAACGCGATGGACATCGCCGCTGGCGCACCTCGCAACCTTGGCGTTCTTCCGTGTCCCTCGTCATTGCTTTCCGACTGCTTCCATATATCAGTTTCTCACTGGAAGGACAACAGCCGTCTACGGGATCTACTTTCAAAGCCTTTATTGTGAAGTATGCGCCTTCTGTACATTTACTAACATAATTACCTGAGACATATGACAGGGAGCGCATCACGATACTCTGTGCAATATAGTACAACTGTAAAAAAATATATAGTTTTTTTTTGGCCGCTTGAGTGCCGTCGAGCGTAAAGGACAGATAGAGAGGTGTATATATATATATAGAAAGAAAAAGAGAGGAAAGTTTAGAAAGAGAGATGAAGATAGAGAGATATATTTGGTGAGAGATTTGGGCTGCTCTTAACATTGAGGTCTTGAGAGCCGATGAGGGTGGAATGAGTTGAGTATGGAGCAGCGCCGGAATACGAGGACAAGGGAAACTGGAGATGCCCGAGGAAACCCACCGACGAGCAGCATANGAGTATGGAGCAGCGCCGGAATACGAGGACAAGGGAAACTGGAGATGCCCGAGGAAACCCACCGACGAGCAGCATAGAGCGGAGAGCGACAGTCCGTCTGACCACTACACCGGTGGATACAGAGACACTGTTTTTAACCAACTGACAAATCAAATATTTAATCTCTATTCTTCTTAAATTCTATTTCCATGCCCCATCAATTTTTTTCTTTTGTGTGAAATTTATGTAAACAGATCTTTTAATGACGCCAACTCGGATGGCCATTTGGCTAAGTGGGGTTAAAGTTTTCCAAATTTCCTTCTTGACCACTACACTGGCACCGCGGGTCCTAGGTGTATAGGATAGTGCGAGGCAGGTGTGGAGAGCCAGAGGTATGTATGTATGTATACGACANGTTTTTAACCAACTGACAAATCAAATATTTAATCTTTATTCTTCTTAAATTCTATTTCCATGCCCCATCAATTTTTTTCTTTTGTGTGAAATTTATGTAAACAGATCTTTTAATGACGCCGACTCAGATGGCCATTTGGCTAAGTGGGGTTAAAGTTTTCCAAATTTCCTTCTTGACCACTACACCGGCACCGCGGGTCCTAGGTGTATAGGATAGTGCGAGGCAGGCATGGGGAGCCAGAGGTATGTATGTGTGTATATGACAATGTCGNGCGCCAGCCGGAGGTGATGGTGTTCGCCGACGCCGCGGGGGCGTCCGGCCACGCGCTGCTCCTCCGTAGCGAACTGCTGCTGGAGTACAGTCGCCACAGCGGCAGAGACTCGCTCGTCTTCTCATTGGCCGGGCTGCACGTGCTGTCCCGCCTGCAGACGGCTCGCCACGCTTCTCACGTCGTCAGTACCTCCACACTGTCGCCTCGTTTCACACCAGTCGCTACTTGCTATACTCAAATACATCTCAATGAAGTTCGATTTTGTGGCGTTCCGGTTAATCATACCACCAGGAGTTTTTTCGAGCAGAAAAATACGTGCTTTTTTGCTATAGAAATCCTTCGTGATATTAATGTACAGCCTGTTTCCTGGAAAAATCACAAATCTTAATAGTTAAAAAAAAATNTTGCTATAGAAATCCTTCGTGATATTAATGTACAGCCTGTTTCCTGGAAAAATCACAAATCTTAATAGTTAAAAAAAAATTTTACTGATAAAAAATTGTTATATTTGCACTGAGACAGATCTCTAGAGTATCATTTCTCACTCTAAGGTCTTCGTTTCAAGTTTATATATTCAAAATTGGCTACAATAAACAGAATTTCATTAACATGTATTTCCCTGTACTAATTTCTGACTGATTTCAAAACTGGCAACACTCTTAGGGGAGTTGGCTACGAAGAAAAACACGTTATTTTATATTTATATCTGATACAGTTCATCTTGTAGATGTTACCTTACTGTTTCCTAACAAAATAGTTTTTGAGCTCATAGCTTACAAATAAATACGTATCGAAATCGCAATTTTGCTGTTTCATAAATGTACAAATTATGAAACTATCTTACTTATAGAAACAAGATAATTTTTAGTGGAAGAAGATGACAAGAGCTACTTTAAGATGCACGAAAATTGAACAAGAAAATGTTTTTGCAATTTAAAAAAATTGGTGAATATAAGGAAATTCTTGAATATTTATAATTTTTGGCTGCTCCTAAATTTTTGGAAAATTACTTTTGCTAAACATGCTTTAAAATGAATTAAGACAAGCTCTTTAAGTTGTGTTTACTTAATCGTCTGCAAATACTTTGGTTTATTTTATTTGCACATTACAAAAACAGTAAAATTTTGACTCTGACATGTAATTTTGCAGATGCCATGGGATATAAAAAATGTTGTCTGATGAAAAGTAAGTTATAGTTTATTCGCGGTTTCTTCACACTTTTTTAATCAAAACTTAGAAAAATTACCCTATCTTTGACGTTTTTGGTTCTTTCATAAATATGTAACGGGATACAAGTGGTTAATACATGTGTTAACAAAAACAGCTTTATTTTTAAGTTAAACTGAAATTTTATTTATATTCTATTTATAAATTAAAATATTTAATTTTAAATCAACATGAATACAAATATGGAGAAAATAGAATATTTGGTAACTTATATGGTTAGAAATAGTTCTTATGCAGAATAATATTATATTGAGTGCGCACGAATCCAGTGCGTTGTCCCTTTGGTGTAATTTTATATACTTAATTAAGTTTTGTTTGTATGTTGCGGAGGTATATCCTGGAAGAAGAACTTTAGCAGGCCTACAGAAAATTTTAATTTGCCGTGAATGCACTGTACAGATCAGATAATGTCTATAAGTTAAGCAATATGTGGTACAAATACAAAATAACATTTTTTTTTCCGTGACCAATGCCCTTAATAAGGTTTAGTCCTCATCATCTTGAATGTATTGAATTTTCGCCGCAACCTGCTGTCCAAAGTTTATTTTATATTTTACGATTCGACGAAGTAAAAAGTATTGCATTTTACATTTTTTAAAGCAGTTATTGCTTGACTGCTGCTCGTGTCATTTATACGGGGTGAATCGTTATCTTATGCTTCCCAGCGTAAGTTTTCTTAGAAAAATATATAGGGAGGAAACATAAGTACGGCTTAGGGCCTACAGTGATTTAGGAGGGTGGTAGACGCCCTTGAGAGTGGAGAGTAAAAATGTGTTATGCAACGATAAATGGAAAATTACTTGCGACTCAACAATTAAAAAAAAAATACAGGCAAGCTGTTACAAGGTAGGTAACCACAGTAAACTGTGTTATTCAGAGTACCTCCCTTCATATATTAAATAGCGGTTGGCACNGAGGGTGGTAGACGCCCTTGAGAGTGGAGAGTAAAAATGTGTTATGCAACGATAAATGGAAAATTACTTGCGACTAAACAATTAAAAAAAAATACAGGCAAGTTGTTACAAGGTAGGTAACCACAGTAAACTGTGTTATTCAGAGTACCTCCCTTCATATATTAAATAGCGGTTGGCACNTGTTACAAGGTAGGTAACCACAGTAAACTGTGTTATTCAGAGTACCTCCCTTCATATATTAAATAGCGGTTGGCACCGTCCTATTGCACAGTACTTTAAAACGGCTAGCTTGAAGCAATTTCATATGGCATGCTAGTAATAAGCTTGCAAAACTCAATAAATAAGGTTACCTTGGTAGTATTCGCTAATCCCGACCATTAAATATGAAATCTTATGTTTGGTTGGAAAGCAGATTTGTAGTTGCCTGAGAGGTAGGCAGCCAGTACGCAGGTGTTGCATGAAGTGCCAGCGGACAACCTGCTTCATGTTCTAGCGCTAATGCAACAGGTTTTTATTCCAGACGGTGGACGTATGAGAAGTTCTGCGAGCAAGTGCCCCATCGCATTGGTTCCTGTCGTCATATCAAATGGCGACGAGGTTGCCAGCCTGCTAGCTTTGCGTTGGTAGTTTACATAGAAGACAAGTTTTTCACAGCATGTACGATGGAGCGGGGTGATGACGTGACGGAGTGTGCTCCATCACATGTGTCGAGTTTGTATTTTGAACTGTGATGGTAAGGCTGTGTGGCTTTCCCAGCTTGTGCCTTGTGCTCTCCCCTGCGGATGAGAGCGCTCGACTCCTGTCGTCGCGTCTGCCCGCAATGCACTACTGTTAGGCTGGTTGCAGCCCGAAATGTGAAGGGACCACCTGCTCGAAATATGTGTGTTTGGTTCTTCGTGATTTTGTTTGTTAAAAAGGTGGTCAGAATAGAGCACGCTGATGCCGGGTCTGGCGTCTCCGGAGAAGGGGGCGCCGGGGTTGGGAAAGTCGTAGTTTAGGGGATTGGGGAGATCGTCGTCAAGTGCCTGGGGGATCGGCTGGGCAGGAGGAGATCGTCGCCTACTCCGTGACCTGTGTTCGCAGCTGAGGAGGCGCTGCGGGAACATCGGCCTAACGATGCAGCAGTTGCGTACGATTTGGGACTCTGTTATTTTCTCAGCGCTGAGGTGGGATTTAGAATAACTCTGCGGAATAAAATGAGGAACTTAGTCTCTGGCGGAAGCTCGTGGGGACCTCGCATTCACTCGCGGGAACAGTGGGCTTAGGTTTTGGATGCCCGTCGTGGAACTTAGCCTCAAAACTAGCGATTGCGAGATTTTGATGCTGAGAAGAAAGGATCCGGGACTTGGACTTACGGACGTAGTTGGTGACCTGGCATGTCGGGAATATTCAAGAGTATGAATGAGATTGTTTGTAAGACTATGTATTGCTGTGAATATGCATGAGCACTATCTACACCCTATGGCGTATTGGCGAGGGCAATACCCTCGGCTTATGCAGATGGTTGTGTTGTGAGCGAGCACTGCCTACACCCTGTGGGTGTACAGGTAAGGGCAATACCCTCTGGCTCAGGTGCTTGTGGACTGGTGTGAAGGTGATCGTGTATGGAAAAGGAAATAAATTTGGATTGCGGTTGGGAGCCCTTTCTTCTAGACACCAAAGGCCTAAGTTATTGTTTCAATAAGAATTGTTTGTTGTTTTTATAATGATACTTGTTCAGTAATAATTGGTTTTTCTGGGAGAATTACTAAATGCTTTAAATATGTTTTTTAAATCTGAAATGTAATATACTGAGAATGATTTTGAAAACCCAATTGCTTGTATATATTAAATTGTTACATTTATATATATATATGTGTGGTACATTAAACGAAAAGGGTCAGAAGAAAAAAAGAATATGCAACCAAAATCTAAATAGCGGTTTGGACATTTGTGTGTACACCCACTCATTCTGGTCAGCAAGATAAAGTAGCTATCAATTACTCTGCTTTTGTAAGGTTTTGGTAATTAATGCTTCCTATTGCCGTCCTCTTCCTTGACAGTCCTAGTGGCAGGTAGGCGGAGGTTGGGAGGTAGGTTCTGGTGGTATTGAGAACCGCCACAATGAATTTGCGGGCATGCATCTTACGTATAGTGAAATGTTGTGTAATGCATTAGCTGCGCATCGTCGATACAATGAAAATTTTCCAGCGCGATGTTTACCAAATGCACATGCATTCATGCCAGTTCATCGCCATTTGTTGGAATACACATGTTGATGCAAACCCGGGTGCCAGCCACTCGAGGAGTTGCTAATGTACTGAACGCATCCGAGTCTACAATGCGTCACATTTTACGGCGTGACAGGTTGCATGCATATCACTACCAGCCAGTGCGGGCACTTCTGCCCTCTGAACGGTCNTTGACAGTCCTAGTGGCAGGTAGGCGGAGGTTGGGAGGTAGGTTCTGGTGGTATTGAGAACCGCCACAATGAATTGGTGGGCATGCATCTTACGTATAGTGAAATGTTGTGTAATGCATTAGCTGCGCATCGTCGATACAATGAAAATTTTCCAGCGCGATGTTTACCAAATGCACATGCATTCATGCCAGTTCATCGCCATTTGTTGGAATACACATGTTGATGCAAGCCCGGGTGCCAGCCACTCGAGGAGTTGCTAATGTACTGAACGCATCCGAGTCTACAATGTGNTGCAAGCCCGGGTGCCAGCCACTCGAGGAGTTGCTAATGTACTGAACGCATCCGAGTCTACAATGTGTCACATTTTACGGCGTGACAGGTTGCATGCATATCACTACCAGCCAGTGCGGGCACTTCTGCCCTCTGAACGGTCTGATCGTTTAGAGTATAATTACTGGTTTCAAGGCCAAATAAGGCGAAGCCTAGGTTTCTGTGGCCTTGTGCTATTCACTGACGAAACATCCATCACGAGGTAAAGTGTCTTCGACTTCCACAATGAGCATGTGTGGGTACACATCAGCTGGTATTCCACTTCCAATACCTGTTTAATCTGAACATTTGGGTGGAATTATCGATGTGATGCTGATTGGGCCACACATCCTCCCCGCATGTCTACCTGGAACTTCTTATCAGCACTTCTTGAACGATGACCTGCCACAGCTATTTCAAGGCGCACCGTTGCATCTACGGAACATTTGGTACATGCACGATTGTGCACCGCCAATATTAAGTTGCATAGAATGGTAGTACATGGGTGCGCAGTAGCTGACGTCATGGATTGCCCGAGGTTCCCAGTGGGGTGGCCGCCCAGATCACTGGACCTATACCCATTCGAATTCTATTTGTGGGGTCACTTGAAGGCACTGGTGTATTCAACTGAAGTAGAATATATGGAGGCNTATACCCATTCGAATTCTATTTGTGGGGTCACTTGAAGGCACTGGTGTATTCAACTGAAGTAGAATATATGGAGGCTCTGTCAAATGTATTCCAGATGCATTCCGTACGATACGGGCCAATCCTGTTATGTTTCAGCGTGTGCACCGGTCATATGAGTATCGCATTCGCTCATGTGTGAAGATGGGTGGCTCAAACGTTGTGCATATGCCGTAACCGTGCAAATACGCCACATTTCAAATAAATCACTAATACTCGACACTGATGTTAGTTTTCGTTCGAACCCCCCACTCCTACCATTTACGTGCACTAGGACAAGGNATCACTAATACTCGACACTGATGTTAGTTTTCGTTCGAACCCCCCACTCCTACCATTTACGTGCACTAGGACAAGGACATGAGGTATGTTGTCAGATGACACGTCTTGCACAACAGTCGTACAGTCTACCTTCTTCCCAGAAAACTGCAAATNACATGAGGTATGTTGTCAGATGACACGTCTTGCACAACAGTCGTACAGTCTACCTTCTTCCCAGAAAACTGCAAATTTACTTTCCAACTTGCTTGTTACTAATATGTCATGTAAAATGGCTTCACGTGCGGGTTACAAAGTTCTAACCGACAAGAGGGTGCCAAACCCTATTTAAAGAATGAAGGGGTGTACTATCCATAACACTGTTTTATGTGGTTACCTACCTTGCAACTGTTTGCCCGCATGCTTCTTATCATTGTTTAATCGCAAGTAATTTCCGATTTATCGCTGGAAACACATTTCCACTTTCGGGGGCGTTCACTTCCGTCCTTCATCACTGTACACCATATTTATTTTTATTAGGGAATAAGTTCACGCCGGGCAAGCATAGTCCGTTAACGACTCATCATGTATAGTCGCCCGCAATAAATAATCAATTATTTCTTCTTGGCTGTCACATGTTTAACTTCAAACAATTGTTGCTTATGGTCTATCGTGTAGAATGATTCGTAAAACATTTTTTAATGAAACTTACGCCAAATAATTGATAAATTCAAGATGGTGAGGACTGATCCTCTTTAACTGAGAACTTTTGGATGACTACTTCAACACATACTTNAATTGATAAATTCAAGATGGTGAGGACTGATCCTCTTTAACTGAGAACTTTTGGATGACTACTTCAACACATACTCCCCAGCTCGTTTTGTATCCATCCGCAATAGCCTGCCACCCACGCCTTCACTTTAACCATTTGCTGATGAAACAAAACTTGAAATCCACGTATGTACTTAGTATACCAATTCTGACTTGTTCGTACATCAAAAACATAGCGAATTTCAAATATTACACTGCTTAATACAACCNAATTGATAAATTCAAGATGGTGAGGACTGATCCTCTTTAACTGAGAACTTTTGGATGACTACTTCAACACATACTTCCCAGCTCGTTTTGTATCCATCCGCAATAGCCTGCCACCCACGCCTTCACTTTAACCATTTGCTGATGAAACAAAACTTGAAATCCACGTATGTTCTTAGTATACCAATTCTGACTTGTTCGTACATCAAAAACATAGCGAATTTCAAATATTACACTGCTTAATACAACCNCTTAGTATACCAATTCTGACTTGTTCGTACATCAAAAACATAGCGAATTTCAAATATTACACTGCTTAATACAACCTTAATAAAGCGCTCGGTTTGTCCGACGTCACCATCAACTTTACAGTGAATAAGGAGCATGACTGTCGGCGTGTCCTTTTATGCAAGTCTGTGTATATGCGTATACTCGTATATAATACGCACGCATATGTGCGTATATGTATTGGCAGAGGTTTTTAAAAATATGATTTCAAAAGTGCTTTATTAACCATGGGCTATGACGTCCTCTTCAGATATATATATATATGTATATATATATTGGGTTTAGTAGAAATAATTCTTAAATAACTTTTGATGCATAACACTGAAATTGAACGCTTGTAATGGCATTCTGCATTACAAAATTATAATTCTGTTTCTGGTTTCTCAAGGTTTAAAACAATTATTTGTTATTTGATGATGCCTATACACGTTAAAAGGCAAAACCAAGTAATNCTGGTTTCTCAAGGTTTAAAACAATTATTTGTTATTTGATGATGCCTATACACGTTAAAAGGCAAAACCAAGTAATATTTGATAAATATAAAATAAAATGTTACTATATGGTCGATATCATAACCAACATAGTTATAAAACTGATCCCTAAAATAGGTAACTGAGAAAAAATGAATAAATCCACAATGGGAGGGATGTATCCACCTTACCACGTTGGTTTTCAATTCAGAATGCCTTGAATTATATTCCTCTCCCAATCACAGGTTAACTTATAGAGGTATGAAATAGCTATGGCCCTGTACTGGAAATATATTAGGAAATGCGTAGTCTTGCGAACAGATGACTGTGTTCTGAGCGAATGAGTGTCAAGATGGTAGTCAATTTTTTTCTCAGTAACTTGTTTTCCAGACTCAGTTTTCAAACTAAGGCTGTTATGATATCGAAGATATTTTAACATTTTTTTGAAGATTAGTCAAATTTCGCTCTTGCTTGACGTTGCAGAGCCGGGTACAGTACAGCACCTCGCAATTCGTGAAGGGGATAAGAATCCTTAACCGAAGATGCCCGATCATACGGTCTTACAACTTCGGCATTAAAAAAAATCATTACTATACTATGTTCACATAGCGTGAAAATAAAAACAATCACACAGTTGCCATCTTTAGGTATTACATAAAAATATCTTTTTCATCTTCATGTTTTAAATTTCATGGTGGTAGCACAGTTTTCTTTGTATAAGCGGCCTTTACGCCTGTTGGTAAATGCCACGTGTATTTTCACGAATACATGCATAAAAAAGTGATTGTAAAGTAATATTTTGCCTTCATGGTTACAGTTTATATTCGTTTAAACGTATTTGTGATACGAAATAACTGTGAGTAAGCAGCACATCAATAATGATTGCCCAGAAAAAAAGGTCAGTCGCAATATATAAAATAAACAGCTGGTGAGGTCTCCAAACTCCTACCAAAATAACAGTGTTAGAATTTATAGTTTATTCTGTGTTATGACGTTGGAAGTACCATAGAACATACTTCGGTTTTTATCTTTGAAGTTTAATGGCAATGGTGCGTTAATGTTGTAGTGTTGGTGTGATTGGACTGTGTCCATTGCCGACCGCGTTATTAAATTAAATTGGCACACTCAAAGAACTCAGCAAGACGAAAAAAGGAAAAAAACCTTTTACAACACTACAGAGAGCTTTTCCTAATTAGTCTATTTGTCTGTGGTGTTGTAAAATGTTTTCCGTTTTTTTTTTTGTCTTGCTCAGTTATGAGTGCGCGAATTTTATTGAGTCCCATGGTCGGCAATGGACAGTCCAATCATACCAACATAATAACTACTTCGGCTTGCTTCAGCAAACAAATGAATAGGATAAGTTTCTGTAGTTATAGTGTTGAGTTGCAACTCTCTACGTGTATTCTCCTTGGTACAGTGGGGGCGTTTGTCAGCAGGTGCTGCACCCTTGCGACATAGAGTTCGTGAGGAGCCTGAAGGGCACTGAGGACGGTCTCAAGGTCACAGTCAACGTCAGCCCTATCAACGTGCACCTGTCCGCTAGCACCGTCCGCACCGTTACAAGCGTGAGTCCACACACTTCCTCCTTACTTTAAGACAAGAAGACGGACAACAACCCGTAGCTGCTTCTCCGCAGACGGNGTCACAGTCAACGTCAGCCCTATCAACGTGCACCTGTCCGCTAGCACCGTCCGCACCGTTACAAGCGTGAGTCCACACACTTCCTCCTTACTTTAAGACAAGAAGACGGACAACAACCCGTAGCTGCTTCTCCGCAGACGGAACACATTTCGGACGACATTGTCAGAAGAATTCCGTGTCCTCATTTCTGCACATGTGAGGTGTCCATTACCAAAGTATGTCTTGTCTACGAAAATTAAGGACTCGGTTAAGGGTACTGCTGAATTAGTCTCAAAGTCCTAAACTCGTCTAACGAAATTTTGCAGTTCCAAAGCGATCCGAAACCCTCTAAAATCGCGTATGAAATATTTCACTTGCTCCCCAAAGGAATCCTTACCCACAGTATCAAATATAATGTGGCAGCTTTCTTAAACACGCCTTGTGTAATAACAGGAGCGCTCTTTAAGTAAATTGGAGTGTTGAGTTCCAAACCGCCCCTTGTTCAACCTGTGTATGTTTGTTACATAACTTGCTAATCATGTTTTTCTTAATAGTACCTTTTAGAAATGGACACCTAATATGTAAACAATTTGACTGGAGGATTAACAATAATTGAAAATANTCTTAATAGTACCTTTTAGAAATGGACACCTAATATGTAAACAATTTGACTGGAGGATTAACAATAATTGAAAATGAAAAGTGAAAAAAGTTGTTGAGTTACAAAATGAAAGTACTGAGTAAATTTATTTCAAACTTTCTCCAATGTAATCTTTCTCAGTAGTGGTTTATCTAAATTATGCTATGAGAAACACCTTCATCCGGAGAAAAATATACGTTCTTAACTAATTGTAGCCTAACATCTTCACCCCCTCGTGTCTCGAACTATGTGTACACTATTCATGTCTGCAAATGTTTAATGTCAACGTTTGACTTGTAAAGGCGATGTGCCACAATACAATGTTCGGCACAATCCCCAACGGAAGCCCCCACGAGACCTGCTCTCCGAGCCGGCAATCAAGCAGGTATTGAGGTTTCTGTGTAATTGCCTGTCACACAATGCCTGCTGCCATGCAAGTAAACGCGAGTGCATTTCTTTTGATTTCACTTCNCACAATGCCTGCTGCCATGCAAGTAAACGCGAGTGCATTTCTTTTGATTTCACTTCTGCAATCGTGGTTCTAGGGCGGACTTCACTCATGACTTCAGCAGTATTCGTTATTGCACAGATCTTAATTGTCTTATTGTTGTAATTGTAAATTTTTGGGCTGAATAAACCTCAATGCTTATCACAATTTTCACATAATGTTTTTACAGCTTCAGTGAACCACATTTTCTCGGTGATTTATTTGCTATTAAATATGGCTTGATGGCCTCATCGCTTTTTCTCAAAACCAACCCACCTAGGCGAACCGGGTTCGATTCCCAGCGGGGTCACTCCCGGATTTTCGCATGTGGAAATGGTGCCGGACGATGCCGCTGGGTGGCGGGTTTTCTCGAGAATCTCCCGCCCCCCCCCCTCCGCCCTTGCATTCCGGTGCTGCTCGATACTCACCTCACTGAACTCTCATTGGCTCTCGAGACCTCGGTATTAAGAGCCGCCCACATCTCTTCATTCTCTCACTCAAAACAAAATTAACAAAATTCAAACTATCGTCAGCACCACACCGCACCACCCTCTCTCTGAGTGGCTGAAACTTCATTCTCACAGGAAAACTTCCGCTGCAAATTGCACAAGTACAATTACGAAAATGTTCGTGAAAACGACCAGCATTAAGCTAAATCTTTTACAGAACAATCCACGCCAAGCGGTGATGAAAGCTTGCATGGAATGTTCCGTGGCACATGGGCTAATACCAATATTGCAGCGATACTGCCATTTTTATAAAACTTTCACATCATCTTATGATTAAGCACACCTGATTTTCGTGGAAATATTTCCACGCGGTTTATTTTTTAATATCCTTCTGACACCTCTGCAGTTTTTCTTTGATTATATCGGCCGCGTGTCTTCGTCAGAAGACATCGCGCTATGTGACTGGGGAAGTGTAAATGAGCTCACTCTCATAATAAACGTCCTATATTCGTCACCTAAGACGCACGGCGTTAAAAACCACGTCGAAGTGTTGTGAAATACAACTAGATGGACACTCTTTGCAAAAATACAGTGTCCCTTCTAATGATGTTAATATCTATGATACTTAATTAAATTTTACAGACTTACAAGTGGAAGCTAAACAGTGTGTTGACAAATTAGTTTGCTCAATCCGAAAGCGATTATCACGCCTCAGTGATGGTGGAGACGTAGCCATAACTGTTTTGCAAGGAGAAACACTACCACCACTAGAGTGCAGTGTACACCAACATGACCACCAGTTGACACGGGGCGGAACATTCAAATAAGAGTTGAACAGTACTATAACCCAAATTCACTCCAAAACCAATCACAGTGTTGTCGAAACTGTTTTTTTTTAACAAAAAATCAGCTGTAACTAACGAATTGTTCACAAGTTTCCCTTCAGACGTGTACATACAGTAACTGCTACANTTAACAAAAAATCAGCTGTAACTAACGAATTGTTCACAAGTTTCCCTTCAGACGTGTACATACAGTAACTGCTACTGACTTCGCGAATCGATGTATCGGCATTTCACCTCCCCAATAAAACGCACCATGAGAGATTCTGGTGGACTCCAGTTCGGATTTTTGCATGGGAATTACATGGTGGNACCTCCCCAATAAAACGCACCATGAGAGATTCTGGTGGACTCCAGTTCGGATTTTTGCATGGGAATTACATGGTGGACATTGTTAAGGGCTAATGGAATTTCCCGGGGTTTTCCGTTTCGTCTTTCGATGCACTGGGTCAATTTTTCATTATAGGGTGTCACGTCATGGCTATGCTTTGGAGACGACGGGAACCTAGAATCGCAACCAAAATCATGCGTTGTCACTTCACCCGAGGGTAAATAGCTCCAAGCCTTTTACTAAAGTTCGTGTAAGTGCTCCGCTTTCAGGATCGTTATCATTCCATATTCCAATATTGAAAATCGGNAGCCTTTTACTAAAGTTCGTGTAAGTGCTCCGCTTTCAGGATCGTTATCATTCCATATTCCAATATTGAAAATCGGGAAAAACAACGTAAGCTCACTTTTCCTAATTCGAATATTTATGTATATTTTCCAACGTTTCTTCTCCTCTCGTGATCGTTCCGTTGTCGCGACCAGTAAAGCACAAATCTCCAATCTGCAAACTTTTATTTACATTAAATATCAATAGGATCTTCAAACGCGACCGAAAATGTTGTTTTGAATACTGTGATTCCGTTCCATGTTACTGGGTGTAGCATGTTCATAGTTTGGCTTTATTTGTACACGTTTGAGACTAATTTTCTAGCTGAAATATCGCTGTTAATTCTGAAGCACCATTGATTCTTATTGAGACGTAGCGTGGGACATACTCGTACATTGCTGTTGGCGATTTCGTCACAGTTGTAAACTCTCAAGTTTTTGCGACGTATCTTTCCCAAAGTTTCCTATCTGTATAAACTCCGTACAATTTCGTTAAGTTAACTGTGGAAAATGATACTTGATATTGAAAATCTCCTAACTGCAACACAGTTACTTAGGGTAATTTTGANTTCTGAAGCACCATTGATTCTTATTGAGACGTAGCGTGGGACATACTCGTACATTGCTGTTGGCGATTTCGTCACCGTTGTAAACTCTCAAGTTTTTGCGACGTATCTTTCCCAAAGTTTCCTATCTGTATAAACTCCGTACAATTTCTTTAAGTTAACTGTGGAAAATGATACTTGATATTGAAAATCTCCTAACTGCAACACAGTTACTTAGGGTAATTTTGAATATAAAATGAACTTGAGTTGAGAGAGATTTGGGTGGCTCTTAATAACGAGGTCTTGAGAGACAATGAGGGTTAAATGAGATGAGAATGAGGCAGCGTCGGAAAGTTAGGACGGGGGAAACGGGAGATCCCCGAGAAAACTCGTTGACCAGAGGCATCGTCTGGCACGATCCCCACTTGCAAAAATCCGGGAGTGGCCCGGCTGGGGATAGAACCCGGTTCGCCTATGTGGGAGGCGAGCAGTCTAACCGCTCAGCTATCGTGGGACCTTAAATATGAAGTTGAGAAAGAGTTGAGCCGCGCTCGACAGCTGAGATCTTCCGTGGTGATGGAGTAAAACGAACGTGGAGGATACGAGAGTCTCCTCAGAAAACACACTGGTGACGTCTGAAACGTTTCTCACTTGTGAAAATGCGGATTAAATATGGCCGGCGATCGAACAGGGTTCACCTTGACCACTACACGATCAAGTCCCCTTGAATATTAAATATAAAGAGAAAACAATATTTCTTGTCCGTCGTATCAGTTCGGTAAACGGTCAAGATGCTGTAAGATGTTAAGATGCTGTACGACCCCAGTGCACAATATATAAGTTGAGTCTTGGTGATATTTAATCTGAATTTGGTCTCTTTCCGAAATTAATTTCTCTTGTTTAGCAATTATGTACGGTGTTCGTTTACATGTGTTCCCAGTAGTACTGTGAATCCCACGTAAAAGCGGATGGATGCGATAGGCTTACTGTAAGTATTAAGTTAGCTTCAACATTCATACAGTCAGTAGGTGCTTCAACAAAAACATACACGCAAGCATTAGCAAGTTTGAAATTCGATGCAATTTTTTTTTCTCCATAAACGCAATATAATTTATAGTAGGCTTTTCCTTTTAAACGTCTGTGTTAAATGCGATTCTAAAATTTCATAATTCAAAATAAAAATGCACCAAGTTTAGGCAATAAAAAAATATATTATTCGCCGTTTTGTTTATAGGTCATCGAAGACATTACGAACAATTTCCAGACAGACGAAGCTGATTTCCTGGGCAAAATGTCACAATTCAGCACAGAATTCGAAGACTTGTGGTCACCCAAGAAGATTCAACCTTTCATATTTGCAGACACAACTGGTGAGTGAGAGACTTAGCGAAATATTCTTCATCTTCCTTCAGCATGTTTAGAATGTCTGAGGGCTAATGAAAACTTTAGAAGTTATTATTGGTTTCACTTTAAGTCCACTGAATAGCTAATGCATTGCCTTTATATATTATTTGTAAAGTGTGGTAAATTTAATGGCCTCATGAATATTTAGGCCGTTTACGTGTCTTGGAATATTAACACAGTGGAAATATTTCAAAGATAGTCAAGTAAAATGATTCCAATAAAATTATTCACTAGTTAAGGGAATCACGGTGCAAATTACGTTTGGCGAAAAACTCACATGGTAGTTGACACATAACTGTCAACCGGAATGCCGATCATATTTTTCCCCTTTTGCAGAATTTTTATCTTGAAAAAAGTAATAAATGTACAGGAGGATTTACATCTGGTGGCTCCCCACCGTACCTGAGGATGTAACGATTTGTTCTAAAATGATTTATCTGGCTGCCACGAACAAGTAACATTTATGGCTGCATAGGTACCATTCATGCAGTTGTAATACATTTAATATGTAAGGGAGAAACGCATACCACTGCCAAGCCCCTTATTATCTTCCATAACTGGATTATTGTGAAACTTCCAATCACCGTTGCTTTTTGTTTGTCACTTTAAAATTATTTCGTTGTCCTGTGTAATACGCAGTTTATTTCCACGACAATAGAAGTTACGATTGTGTGTACCCAAGCAGGCGTCTCCCGCCATTCCAAGAGTGGACTCTCGCTTTAGAATACAGGGACAGAATGTAAAATATTTTATACGCTGGAGAAACATATTTAATGAAATTATGTTTTTTTTTTGTTTTAACATCTGATGCTACAAGGATATTGAGTATTTATGTAGTTTATCTCTTCGATGTAAAAATATTATTATATAATCTGTGCGTGGAAATATCAGTGGTTGATCACGATAATCATATATTTGTGACAGAGCCACTTTAAAAGGCACGAGAGCAGTAGCCTCAGACCGGGAATATTATATCAGGAGGTCTCAAGAGTGGCAAGTAACCATTCACGGTTACTTCATACTTTTCTGAAGCCCTGCTGAAGTTCTACTTCCAGGATATTCCTCCGCCTCATCCAAACAACGTATAGAAAATTTACACCAAACAGACAACGCACCGCATTCGTGCGCATTCAGTTTCATAATATTTTGCATGAGAACTATTTCTTACTAGGCATTAGCAAAAAAAATTTACACGACCAGCAGATAACACATAGAAAACAACACAGGCTTGAAACCTGCTTTAAACAAAACTTGTTCCTTACGTGACAGACATCTGCATTGCAATAGCGAATGTCCAATCTCCATCTAGTCATTCACCCTCATTGCACTATTTATTCAAAAATATCCTGGAGGTAGAACTTTAGCAGGGCTTCATAAAAGTGGCAGTAGCTGACCGTGAATGTAGTATTCGCGGCATCGTGTTGTTTGTAAATGGTGAGCCCCGTGTGACGCTTGTTGGCGCAGAGCCGCTACTATACGCACACCCACCGGGCTACCCGGAGGGACACTCCAACGAGCTGCTGACCCTCGCCGTGCCCAAGGTCGTCGTCGTCTTCGAGATGGAGGACGGGTCCAGCAGGACTCCCGTCGTCCTCTTCAAGAGCTCCGCGGAGGCCAGCGCCATCAACTGGTCCAGGCAGCTCTACGTCAAAGGTTTCCCCCCTCCTACCATCCCTAGCTGCCTCTCGACCACTCGAGTTGAGTTGAGAGGCATGGGCCGCTCTCAACGAGGAGGTCTGGAGAGCCGATGAGGGTGGAGCGAGGTGAGAACGGTGCAGCGTCGGAATGCAAAGGCGGGGAGAACCCCGAGAAAACCCGCTGACCAGCGGCATCGTCCAGCACGATTCCCACTTGCGAAAATCCGGAGTGACCCGGCCGGGGACTGAACCCGGCTCGCCTCGGTGGGAGACGAGCAGTCTAACTGCTCAGACACCACGGCCCCCTCGACCAGTCGAGTTTACACACCTTTGCAAGCCAGTGTTAAAATAAATACTATATGCTGTTCACGGTAAAGTCAGCACTCTTGAAGCCTTAATTACTTTTTTATTTCAGCCATTATTTATCCTTTTACTACTCTTTGAAATAAATATAGCCATATTAGTAATAAACACAGTGTGCAGATNATATGCTGTTCACGGTAAAGTCAGCACTCTTGAAGCCTTAATTACTTTTTTATTTCAGCCATTATTTATCCTTTTACTACTCTTTGAAATAAATATAGCCATATTAGTAATAAACACAGTGTGCAGATCTCGTCGCACTCGAGAGTTAACGCCTAAGACTAAAATGAAATATATATTTATTGTCGATTATTGCAAATGAGAGGGCTTTCAAAAGTGCTAACTTTACCGTGAATAGTCTATAATAAACGGCAATCTTAGACTATAGATTTTGCCAACTCTGACGAAGTACGAGTATTTTATGGGGCTCGCCTCCCACCTAGGGGAACCGAGTTCGATTTCTGGTGGGGTTTCCCCCAGATTTTCGCACGTGGGAATTGTGTCGGGCGATGCCACTAGTCGGCGTGTTTTCTCGAGGATCTCTCATTTACCCCATACCTTCATTTCAGCGCTGCTCCATGCTCACCTCGCTTGACCCTCATCGGCTCTCAAGACCTCGATGTAAGAGCCGCCCAAATCTCTTCACTTCACAAGTATTTTATAGGAGAAATTAAATTTCTACAATGATATTCAGCACATTATAGTGTGATAATCACCTCGAAGGGAATGTACCCCAGCTAAAAATTTCGTTCACAAAATTGGCGGAGACTGTCACCAGCAATTGTCCTTACGTGGACCGCATACAGTCTCCAGCATATGTACCAGGTATGTGCTGAAATGGGCATACATATTCCCAAACATTTACTGTAAATGGACCACTCTTGGCGACGTTATCTAAATTTCGCTAAACAAAAACTAAATTACTTTTATTTTAGTACGATTCTCGTAGTGTGCTTACCGCGGCCGGGTTACACATAAACTGTACTCGCACTGTCACTCTCTCCCACAGTTGGTGGTCGTTGTTTGTCAGCTGCGCTGTTCGATTAACAAGAAAACAATACAGGTATTTTAAATCGTGATTGATTTTGCTGTTATTTACGACGTAAGAGCAGATGATTGTGCTTGTGATGGTGTTAATGCATGGGAATGAAGATTAAATAAGTTTGCGACGTAACAAAATTCGCCGACTTGTTAACTTCGGTGCAAACAGACGGAATGTACATGTGTACAGATTTACTGCATTTATTCTCGAGTACTTATAAATAGTACACCTCATAATCATTCGGCATCGGTCGTACAGCAGAACAACTTCACAGTGTAAATAGCTAGGCAATATCCTGAGAGCATGCCTAGAGCATACTGAGAAAAAATATTGGTTGCAGATGAAAAAATAAATTTGCTTAAAAAGTACCTATTAATAATAACCAATATCTATTTTTCACTCAACNGCTTAAAAAGTACCTATTAATAATAACCAATATCTATTTTTCACTCAACTAATCTGATGTTGCTCCAAGCATATGCACTCGCTCATTTGAAGCAAATAATATATTTAAAAATAATTTGTTGAGCCAAACAATTAATTGGTTGCTCCAGCATCATATATATGTATTTAGAAAACACAAATGTTTTGCAAGTACATTCAACTGATCGTTTTTGTTACCGTTAACATTATAAATATCATTATAGAGCCAATTGAAGTAAACTAGCACTTCGATACCCGGAAAAATCTGATGTCTATTGTTACAGAAATTGTTGCGCCAACAAAATCAGCTTGGCACAGCACTGGTATTTATTTAGTTAACTGTAGGGTGATCAGGTAACTTGACTGCCTTCGTTCGGAAATGCGGCTTGAGAGTTTATTTTAATTTTTGTAACAATTGGCATTTTAACAGTGTTAGTGCATTTATTGATTCTTAATCATGGCATAAACAATCTAACTCAAACAAGTTCAACAGGAAACAATGAAGTAAATATGTAAAACTTGAAAAACATTTCCTTGCGTACATGTCCTATTTTACAACATTATGTTCTAAAATTGCCATGCAATAGTTACGCCAGTAAGGTTGCAAAGGCGTAGTGTTTGGGCGTAAGAGTCCTGTGTTCGAAACTCCGCCGTGCTTTCATTTTGTTAATGATAACCGTAACTGTTTACCGTACGTAGGAACAAACGAATGTTTAGTTTACCCTTCCAAATCTGGCAAGTTTGTGGCAAACAAATACGAACAACAAAATAATTTGGCTCCAGCGACCAAATNGTTTACCCTTCCAAATCTGGCAAGTTTGTGGCAAACAAATACGAACAACAAAATAATTTGGCTCCAGCGACCAAATATTTAATTGCCCCTATATAAGGAATTCGTTTGTTTGCGCTAAGGTTTATTCTACTCATGTTAGAAACTAAACGAGATTTATTGTGGAAGAGTTTGGCATAGGGAAAATTTTCACCGCTAGATGCGCAGTATTCCAAACTGTAACTTTTAATTAAAATTTTAAGCTAGTGAATAACAAATTAGAAATTTGTTTACTTAGCTACGTATTTATAATATATTATATTTATTATTATTGCAATTATCATATTTTCTAACGTAAAAAATAGAGGAAATGTGGTACACATGCGGCACTAGCGATTACCCAGTAGCGAAAATTTTCCCTTTTCCAAACTTTTGACGTTGATATTCCCAAACTTTAGTAGAAGTTACCTCAGTTGCGCAAAGAAAACTTTGTTTTACTCAAAAAANTTTTGACGTTGATATTCCCAAACTTTAGTAGAAGTTACCTCAGTTGCGCAAAGAAAACTTTGTTTTACTCAAAAATAACTTTTTTCTCGGCGCATACAAATAACGTACACTCGCTATACGCACTCGTGCCTTCACACTCTGTCACTCGGAACAACACTCTAATGTCACTCCTGAGTGCGAGAGCGCAGAGTGTGGATGTACTGGGTGCTTGTTAAGGTAANCAGCACTCTTGAAGCCTTAATTACTTTTTTATTTCAGCCATTATTTATCCTTTTACTACTCTTTGAAATAAATATTGCCATATTAGTAATAAACACAGTGTGCAGATTTCGTCGCACTCGAGAGTTAACGCTTAAGACTAAAATGAAATATATATTTATTGTCGATTATTGCAAATGAGAGGGCTTTCAAAAGTGCTAACTTTACCGTGAATAGTCTATAATAAACGGCAATCTTAGACTATAGATTTTGCCAACTCTGACGAAGTACGAGCATTTTATGGGGCTCGCCTCCCACCTAGGGGAACCGAGTTCGATTCCTGGTGGGGTTTCCCCAGATTTTCGCACGTGGGAATTGTGTCGGGCGATGCCACTAGTCGGCGTGTTTTCTCGAGGATCTCTCATTTACCCCATACCTTCATTTCAGCGCTGCTCCATGCTCACCTCGCTTGACCCTCATCGGCTCTCAAGACCTCGATGTAAGAGCCGCCCAAATCTCTTCACTTCACAAGTATTTTATAGGAGAAATTAAATTTCTACCATGATATTCAGCACATTATAGTGTGATAATTACCTCGAAGGGAATGTACCCCAGCTAAAAATTTCGTTCACAAAATTGGCGGAAACTGTCGCTAGCAATTGTCCTTACGTGGACCGAATACAGTCTCCAGCATATGTACCAGGTATGTGCTGAAATGGGCATACATATTCCGAAACCTTTACTGTAAATGGACCACTCTTGGCGACGTTATCTAAATTTCGCTAAACAAAAACTAAATTACTTTTATTTTAGTACGATTCTCGTAGTGTGCTTACCGCGGCCGGGTTACAAATAAACTGTACTCGCACTGTCACTCTCTTCCACAGTTGGTGGTCGTTGTTTGTCAGCTGCGCTGTTCGATTAACAAGAAAACAATACAGGTATTTTAAATCGTGATTGATTTTGCTGTTATTTACGACGTAAGAGCAGATGATTGTGCTTGTGATGGTGTTAATGCATGGGAATGAAGATTAAATAAGTTTGCGACGTAACCGAATTCGCCGACTTGTTAACTTCGATGCAAACAGACGGAATGTACATGTGTACAGATTCATTGCATTTATTCTCGAGTACTTATAAATGGTACACCTCATAATCATTCGGCATCGGTCGTACAGCAGAACAACTTCACAGTGTAAATAGCTAGGCAATATCCTGAGAGCATGCCTAGAGCATACTGAGAAAAAATATTGGTTGCAGATGAAAAAATAAATTTTCTTAAAAAGTACCTATTAATAATAACCAATATCTATTTTTCACTCAACTAATATGATGTTGCTCCAAGCATATGCACTCGCTCATTTGAAGCAAATAATATATTTAAAAATAATTGGTTGAACCAAACAATTAATTGGTTGCCCCAGCATCATATATATATATATGTATTTAGAAAACACAAATGTTTTGCAAGTACGTTCAACTGATAGTTTTTGTTACCGTTAACATTATAAATATCATTATAGAGCCAATTGAAGTAAACTAGCACTTCGATACCCGGAAAAATCTGATGTCTATTGTTACAGAAATTGTTGCGGCAACAAAATCAGCTTGATACAGCACTGGTATTTATTTAGTTGACTGTAGGGTGATCAGGAAACTTGACTGCCTTCGTTCGGAAATGCAGCTTGAGAGTTTATTTTAATTTTTGTAACAACTGGCATTTTAACAGTGTCAGTGCATTTATCGATTCTTAATCATGGCATAAACAATCTAACTCAAACAAGTTCAACAGGAAGCAATGAAGTAAATATGTAAAACTTGAAAAACATTTCCTTGCGTACGTGTCCTATTTTACAGCATTATGTTCTAAAATTGCCATGCAATAGTTACGTCAGTAAGGTTGCATAGGCGTAGTGTTTGGGCGTAAGAGTCCTGTGTTCGAAACTCCGCCGTGCTTTCATTTTGTTAATGATAACCGTAACTGTTTACCGTACGTAGGAACAAACGAATGTTTAGTTTACCCTTCCAAATCTGGCAAGTTTGTGGCAAACAAATACGAACAACAAAATAATTTGGCTCCAGCGACCAAATATTTAATTGCCCCTATATAAGGAATTCGTTTGTTTGCGCTAAGGTTTATTCTACTCATGTTAGAAACTAAACGAGATTTATTGTGGAAGAGTTTGGCATAGGGAAAATTTTCACCGCTAGATGCGCAGTATTCCAAAATGTAACTTTTAATTAAAATTTTAAGCTAGTGAATAACAAATTAGAAATTTGTTTACTTAGCTACGTATTTATAATATATTATATTTATTATTATTGCAATTATCATATTTTCTAACGTAAAAAATAGAGAAAATGTGGTACACATGCGGCACTAGCGATTACCCAGTAGCGAAAATTTTCCCTTTTCCAAACTTTTGACGTTGATATTCCCAAACTTTAGTAGAAGTTACCTCAGTTGCGCAAAGAAAACTTTGTTTTACTCAAAAAAAACTTTTTTCTCGGCGCATACAAATAACGTACACTCGCTATACGCACTCGTGCCTTCACACTCTGTCCCTCGGAACAACACTCTAATGTCACTCCTGAGTGCGAGAGCGCAGAGTGTGGATGTACTGGGTGCTTGTTAAGGTAATAGCACACTGCTCCGCATCGGACGCACCGCAGGAATCCCACACTGTTGGGAGTCAGATAGGGCACTGCGCTCATTGTATCCGGAGCATCGGCATTTCCGAACACGGTCCTCGCCGTCAAGACGTGCCCTTCACTGTGTAACCTGCATACACCTGCATACCTTTCCCTCGTGATGACCTGCAAGGGGAGGAAGAAAGGACGTTTCTCAACCACCAGCCGAGTCGCGCAAGAAACTCTGCGGAGAATACGTTTGGGATTTCGACTCGAAAATTCAGATTTTCTGAACGTCGATTGAGTGTATCTCACGAGCACGCAGTTCTCCTTGTTATGGATACGTGTTGTCTACACAACTATCTAAAGGATGGCACATGCCACTGGGCTGAACGTGATTTGCAAGTGTCCATCGGACACGAAGGGGCTGAGAAGTCTGAATGAAACGTGTGGTAATTCACAGCACGATGCTTCATAAATAAGGGAACGTTTGAAACAATACCTGAAATCAGATGTAGGATCAGTAGCGTGGCAACAAGCAAGATGGGGCCATTTTATTTACATTATGTGCTAGAACACAGTTTCATAGCTAATATACGTGCCTAAAAAAATTACCACGTTACATTTACTTACTGGGCTGCTTCATTATATTGCCGATTTCCTCCCATACGTTGTCCCTCTGTTGTATGTTGGCATATTGTGGGTGTCGCAGGTCGTACAACTATTCATATTGTTGAGCAATCGCAATCATTAGAGCAGGATACATATTCCAACGAATGGTTCGAGTGTCACTAGGCAAGTTGGCAAATGCCAGCTGCAGCGCGTGCACGCACAACATTCCCAGATTTACCGGTGACCTCACGCACATCGTGCGGATTCCTTTGCGCCTTGGGGAATCCCCGTCGTTATTGCCGACTGTCCGATGCGTCCTGTGCGTACCGCGCGGATATGCGAGCGCAGTCCCAATGCAGACAATGCGTGTAGTTCTAAAACACGATCCGCGCGGTTCCTCTGCGGTGCCTGCGATGCGGTCCAGTGTGCGCCTGCCTCAACACGGGCCACGTGTGTTTCCCCCGCAGTGGAGATCCAGCTGCAGGCGTCCTGCTACAACGAGAAGGTGAGGACGTGGGAGCCTCTGATAGAGCCGGTCGTGGAGGAGGAGCATGTGTACAGGCCCTGGGAGGTGCTTATCAAGGTACGGACACACTGCTCTTGGACAAGTCACTATAGAATATTCACTGTTTCTTCACACTCTCTCTTAATAAAGGTACGGATACGCTGTTGTTCGACAAATCACTATANGAGGTGCTTATCAAGGTACGGACACACTGCTCTTGGACAAGTCACTATAGAATATTCACTGTTTCTTCACACTCTCGCTTAATAAAGGTACGGATACGCTGTTGTTCGACAAATCACTATAGAATATTCACTGTTTGTTCACACTCTCTCTTAATAAAAACCTTTCAAAAATCATCCCATGTAGGACGTACGTGGTTGTTTCCTGAATACCGTATGACATGTATCACATACGTTTTACAATTCTCTCATAATTTTTTGTTGAATTGAACTTTTACCTACGCTTTGTCTATTAATTATAATATTTAATTTATAACCCATATTAATAAAAACAGTGAGAACATATGTGTACTGTTAATGCCTAGTAAGAAATAGTTCTCATACAAAATGTATTACTTTGAGTGCGCGCGAATATGGTGCGTTGTCCCTTTCATGTAATTTCCTGAACTTGCTGAAGCTTTGTTTGCGTGAAGCGGAGGAATATCCTGAAAGTAGAACATTAGCAGCACTTCAGAAAAGTTTTAAATAATCGTGAATGGACTATTTTCACTTCTTCTTCTCAGTTAAGAGGTTTTCGTCATATACTTAATACCCTAAGTGCGTATTTTTATTTATATCTAATACAATTGTTCGGGTTAGTGCTTTGTGGTTAAAAACTTCAGTAAAGTCGCTTTCAATTTGCCGCCTCTGGAAAGTGCATGCATATTTCACAAGCCTGAAGTTTTCAGGATTGGTGCTTCGTGAATAAGGAACCAGAATGAAGCAGTGCTTTACACATTGCATACAAGCTTGCACATTATGGCTGGCCGAACTAAGCACATATGTAGATATGCGTGTCTGTAAGGACAGAGTTAGCTCATTCCACTGGTCTGATTAAGGTGTCGTGATTCGAACAGGTGTTCCAAGCGAAGGCTTTCCCTTTGTCGTGCGTGGTGGACGACAAGAGCACGTCGGAAGGTAGCAAGGTCCAGCCCAAGCCGGAGANAAGGCTTTCCCTTTGTCGTGCGTGGTGGACGACAAGAGCACGTCGGAAGGTAGCAAGGTCCAGCCCAAGCCGGAGAAGGACCCAGTGGAGCACAAGCTGGAGGAGTCAGAAACTTCTGCGGATGAAGCTGAACTCGAGAACGGCATGACCTTCATCCGCAGGCACAACGCTGGGCCAGACATCAGCATGAAGGGTACGTGTTTTCCTGGCCTCACGATCGCTTTGCATTGCCTAAGAATGTTGCAATAGCTGATAAAANCAGCATGAAGGGTACGTGTTTTCCTGGCCTCACGATCGCTTTGCATTGCCTAAGAATGTTGCAATAGCTGATAAAATAAGTCAAGGATAACCTGTTATGGGAAGTGAATCTATGTTCCAAGTAACGAGTGGAGTGGAGCAGTTATTTAGGCGACATTTGTGGAGGTCTTGAGAGTCGATAAGGGTGAAGCGGTGTGAGTATATAGGAGTGCCGGAATGCGGGAAGGAGGGGGGGGGGCGGAAATCCCCGAGAAAACCCGTCGACCAAAGGCATCGTGCGGACGATTGCCACGTGCGAAAATCCGAAAGCGGCCCTACCGGGAATCGAACCCGGTTCGTCTAGGTGAGAGGCGAGAAATCTAACCACTGCACCACCGCGGCCGCTATAAGCAACGAAAATAGTTTCGGAATCACGAGTGCGCTGCTGCTATCGCAAGAAAATATTTGTGATAAAGTAACACACATGAAAACAGAAGAAAATAAGCTTAAAATAATTTTAGAAAGTCCCACTTACCGCAAGTTGGCAGATACCACAGCCACTCCTTGAAATGAATTATATCACACTGCAAGTATTCATTTGAAGTTACAGAATAATAGTGCAGTAATTAATATTGTAACCATACTTAGAATTTTAGAATTCTCTTGTGTTAAATCATTTTATTTAAACCCCCTNCATATTGTAACCATCCTTTGAATTTTAGAATTCTCTTGTGTTAAATCATTTTATTTAAACCCCCTGGTTTTTTATTTAATGACGCTACAGAAGTACTGATTGTGGGCTGCGGTTGAACTGTGTTTCAGAAAGTGTGAGCTTAATCGGTTATCCCGAAGACTCCGACTCGGATAATGAAGAGGGTGTGTTGGAGAAACTGGCTACTGCGATCGGCCATCTGTTTACAGGGTAAGATACGCCGTAGCCTTGCTCGCATACGCACACTTGCACTCTCCATACGCCCATACGAGACGAGTACACTTGCAATACAAATTATNTTGCTCGCATACGCACACTTGCACTCTCCATACGCCCATACGAGACGAGTACACTTGCAATACAAATTATATGTTTACTTTTACACCACCTGTCAACGCGTCTATACAATGTATTTATTAATGACTACCACGANTAATGAAGAGGGTGTGTTGGAGAAACTGGCTACTGCGATCGGCCATCTGTTTACAGGGTAAGATACGCCGTAGCCTTGCTCGCATACGCACACTTGCACTCTCCATACGCCCATACGAGACGAGTACACTTGCAATACAAATTATATGTTTACTTTTACACCACCTGTCAACGCGTCTATACAATGTATTTATTAATGACTACCACGAGATAATGAGTTGTAAAATAACTGTAAATTTATATGTAATAAACACTGGTAGGATATGAGTTTATATTCTTTAAAACATACTGTAGGTAAAGCAATAAAAATGTATTTGTTTTGTAGAGATATGTACTAGCATAATTTATTTTATTTTATTGCAAGCGGGACTTATACGCGTAGAGTTATATGCTTCACTAAGGTACGAGAATATTTTAGGTTCACATAAACTAATTTGTGCCTCTAATAAATAGAGCAAAAATAAGCAAAATGAAACACGTAATTTATTAGTACTCATGGCACACACACATATGAGTACGTAAATTTCAGTTTCCATGTATTTGTTAATAAACGTTTATTTACACACGCCTATTATGCTGCTTTTGTTTTCATACTTAAAGGCTCTAGTATCTTAAAATGCTTTAGGTGCCATGGTGGCCGGGTAGATTATTCACTTGCCTAAACAAAGGCAAGTACATAACATAAATTTGCCAAATATCATACTTAGATTTTAATCTAAATAGTATACTCTTGAAGAAACTTTATAGGTCTATCTGCTTCCCTACAATTTTTTTTACTCTGTAAGATAATTCGTGGTTGCATGCAGATTGCTATACCACATATTGAGTAAGACATATAAGGTGTGGATTTTACTCTTGTCTGTAGCATCATGATTACAGGTTTTTACTGTGGTGATATGCGTACCATTTTTGTCTCTTTTATATATTTATATTAATTTTAAATTGGCAATAAAATATCTATCATAGTTTCGTATTGTGTAGTATAGCAGCAAGATTGTTTTGTAAGCTGGTATTTTTGTTTGAAATTACATTATATAGAGCCTCGTAGATCCGGCCATACATTAAAAGCTCTACGAAATGCATGTAAATTAATAAATATTTCTTAATTAAATCCGGTACCGATTCCAGGCGAGGTTACACTCGGATATTTTTCGGGAGTTAAGCAAGGCGTGGTATTTGGTCGGTAGGTTTTCTCGGGATACTCCAGTGTCATCCACCAATGCCGTTCGTTGCCGCTTCAAACCAGGGACACACTCCACACTATTATGTTTTATTGAAAATAATTTTTTTAAAACTAGTTTCTTAGATTATTGTTATAACACTACAAGTAAATGAGAGTGTATAGTCCATTTGCGGGTATTTCACATTTTTTTAATGTGTTTGGTTGTTTCCGAAATATGTCACGTATCACAAGTTTTTTATACGGCTGTTAACATAAACAGTAACTTATTTTTTGGTTAAATTGATCATTTACTGACATACTTTATCTATAAATGGTAAGATTTTATTTATAACTAATATGAGCACAAACAGAAGGAAATATGTAAGTAGATAATGCTTAGTAAAAAATAGTTCTCATAGAAAATACTATTTAACTAAGTGCTCACAAATGCGGTGTGTTGACATTTTGTGTGTAATTTTCTAGACTTGGTTGAGATCTGTTTGCTTTAGCAGGGCTTAAGGAAAGTTTGAAGTAAACTTGAGTGGACTATAGATGACGTGCCTCAATAAACCTTCGCCAGACGATGGGTGTCAGCGCTATAGTAAGGTGCACATGCCACTCGGAAATAATTTCCTAACTGGGTGTCGTGGCTCCAGAAGTGCGGAACATACAGTATGCAAATTGCGGTGGGTTCGCAGGGACAGCAGCGACGGCGAGATGAGCGAGTCGGAGGAGTCGAGTGGGGCAGAACCCTCGGTGGAGACGGAGGAAGCCTCCGAGATAACCATGAGCTGCAGCACCGTGGTGGGCCGGGAGGAGCGAGCCATCTTCCTTAAGAAGCACAGTGAGTTCCACCATATTATTTGGTTTTCTAACCTACCTTAAAACTAAAAGGAGAGTCGGAGGTCCTTGGTATCGGTGGGAACTAAGTGCGACCCAGGTCGGAGCCCCATTTTCTTAGGCATACAGGAAATATCATTAATACAGGGCACGTGCATCGCGAGGCTTTACTGAGATTGGGCAAACATGGCCGCAATTTAGGTCATGGTTATCTCCGATAATAAATTTCTAACGTAAGCTACAAAGGGAGGAGGGAAAAACCGGCATGGTCACTGTAAAAAACCCTTCATCAGCAGAGAATTGCAAAACTACACGCAATTTATGAAGTAGAAAATGAACCTCCACTGGAATAGAATATGGGAAAGGATATTATTATGCACATGAAAGGGTGTTTCAAACATTAGAAGAGAATTATCGGTTGGGGGGCAATTTTTTTGTTTACTCGTCACGCTGGTTAATTTATTTGTAAACAAGGGCGTGGAAGGTGCAACCCCCCGGATTGAGGGAGGAAATGGGCTATTAGGCACCCCCCCTCCTCAGATTACCGCCCTCTAAGCCATCGCTGCCACACACGCCGTGTTGCTGGTCTGGACAGTGGACATGAAGTTTCCAGGGACGCGCATGCTAATACTGCGAGGGGGAGGCGTTGCATTGAAACATAACTGTGCAAGTATATACGTTAGTGTGTCCCTTATATGGGGGAAAAAATTTAAATTTGCTAACGCACACCCCCTATTTTTTTCGAACTTCCATGGCTTACTCAGATACGAAATTTAGCCCTTATACAATGACTTTAAAAAACCGTGTCGACTAGGCCCAAAAGTTTTTAAAAATAGTCTTTTTTTATTCCTCCGTGGTTTGTGGCTAGATCTTAGCACAATTTTATTTTCAGGCATACTATGAAACTAAAACAACAATGCACACTAGATAAGTAAATTATACAAAAAAAATTAATGTGGATAATTTATTTTTAAAGTCTCGTTTCTGCAGTCGGGATACATTTTTCTCTGTTCTTGAACACAGCGTGAAAGGCACTGCTTCTGTTCTTCCTTAGCTGTGATTTTTCCATGAAATTCTTGCATACGTTTTACAGCTCTTTCAGCTATATCATTGACTGCCTTCAGAGAAAAAACTTTCTTCCCATGACGAAACACTTTCTTGACGGAAACTTCCTCATCTGAGACCGAATCCTTTGAATTGATGATTTGTTAATTGTATATTCGTCGATGCTGAGACCTAGCGCTTACACTGTGGCCTGAGAAATATGGACGGAGTCCCTAATGCTCAGCTATCAGTTTCGGTGAGACAAAATCCTTTCTTCCTCTTTTTCCAGAAGTTTCAGCCGCTACAGCGTTTGATTTCTCAGGCAACGACTCTTCTTCAGAGCTGAGAAAACTACTATGTAGTTCTTGATGTGATAACTCGCGCGATGCAGAGGAAGTAGATGCAGCTATTTTCTTTTTTCTTCTTCCACTTTTCGTTGCTTTGACATCTCTTCTTTCTTAGCAAATTTTTTAACAACGCCCACCAAGCAGCCCGGACGACCTTGTTCTCTCTGTCTCTGTAAGAACTTTTATCTTCCTCTGTTTTCATTCTTTTGAGGGCATCGGCGTGTGCGATATCAAATAAGATATTCAAATCCGTTTGGAATTTTTCCGCCCGCGGTTTATGAACATCTTGGGATTTCGTACACTTTTTTCGAAGCTCCCGCAACACATGAAAAAGATCCACACGTTCCTTTACACAGTTTGGAAGTGATTTCGTGGGTATTCTCGCTTTTTCCCAAAAAAAATAATGCCCTAGCGAATAACAAGATTTGCGCTTTCACTTACAGTCAATTTAACTTCTCGAGTGTTAAAAAAACCAAACTGCAAGACCTTGTCGATTTGACGGTAGTTTTGCACCCGTTATTTGGTGGTTTGCCTCCCCAACTAAGGAAATACTTTTTTTAGCACTTCGTAATTCTACTGATATCTTCGAACAATAAAACAATCCGTCTTAATGTCGCGACGTGCTGCATTAGAATGACAACAAAGTGAGTGCGCGCTGCTTTTCTAGCGTAACTTGTATGAACATGTTCCGATGCAAGCCGGCACGCATTGTAGTACTCCAAATGAGTTGAAATTTGCTGTGCAACTATTTTATAGTAAAACGAAAATAAATAGGCCCTATGCGTAACAAAATTTACTAATATACGTGGTCCTTAAATGCATAAACAAAACATATTACGACCATTCGAACATAACATGATTATAAAATTAAAATGAACGTATAGTTGAACAAGTTGACGGTACATGACATTGACTCTATGGCACTCGGATAGTCAGCATTCGCGGTGGGTTAACGCAAAGTATGCCACTTTCTGAGAGTTAGTTTCTCGGACGAATAAAAATGTGTTGACAAAATCATTAATACCTATTTTAAAAGAGATTCAGAATTACAGTACCCGAGTACCCATTATTAAAGATCCTCGATACTTAATTAACATGTTGTGCATGCGAAATAGATCACACGACATGTTATGTATTTTGAAAAATTTATTAGAAGCATAGAAATTTGTGTTCCCATATTCGAAAATTTTTGCCTTTTTGGTGCTATATTTTGAAGACTGTAATCATTCGACTGCAAATATTTACATTTATGTGGTCGTTATATAATGTCTTTCAGATAAGTAAATAAAGAATTATGGTGAAATATGGCCTTAAATATAAATGGCAATGGCATAGATGGATTACTGTAACAGTTTAAACGGTTTGTGCTTGGCAAAGAACATAGTCAATTCAAACTATCAAAGTAAACGCATGTCTGCATATATTGCAGGTTGGTAACGAAAATCGGAGTGTGCCTGCAATTATGTACCCATAGGTTATCACATTGTTTCCTTCTCCAGACATATTCAATGTGGCAGAGAGGAAGCTAGTGTCATGTGGATCCTGCAGTCCTACTCGAAGGACAAGTCATCCCGGCCAGCCTGAAGTCTGCATAGGGTGAGAAATGATGCGAGTAGAGAGATGGAGGAATGAAGTCCAGGGAGGAAGCGAAGGTGCCTCGAGAAAGTTCCAACGTCACGGCAGTGTCCGCCATACCATCCACATGGTAATATCTCTCAGAAAAATCCCCGCTTATGGTTTCTGAGAGAGTATAGTGAAATCCAAATGAGAAGATAATGCGCAGAGGTCCAAAACGCGTCGGACGAGTAGGCAGAGTCCATTGCCTCTGCACGAAGGGCTGGAGTTGTTCAGTTCAGTAGTGAAAACGGCCGTGTAAGGCCATCCGAGAGTTGCTTCGTGTGTGAATATCACCCACCGAAAAAAACGTAAGTCGCGTCGACGGTATTTAGCGGCGCGGTACTAGAGAACGACGTTGTCAGTTTCGCATGTACAGCGCCAGCNAGCAAATGATCTCTGCCTCCAGTCGACGTGGTGGGCACCTCACATGTTGTCTACCTGTGGAAGGCCGGCTGGAGTGTCGTGTCTTGCTGGTGATCCTCCAGCGGACTCGGTGGACTCGGGGCTGGAGACGGAGCTGCCGGACCGGCTGGCGACCTACGTGGTGGCGGACGCGCGCGACAGGCTGGAGGTGACCTTGAACCCAGTGACGCTGAAGGTGCTCCACGACCTGGTGACGTCCTTCTCGCTCGCCCAGCCGACCCTGCCTTCCCTTCTGCTGGAGTCTCCGCTGGCGCTCTACGACCAGATAGGCCCCGGCAGCAACGTCACCTTGCTCTCCTGCAGTAAGGTGAGTCGGCTAGGAGTTATGGGCTTCTGTTATTACAACACTGTGACCTTTATCCTTATTTGACATTTTATGCGCCAAGTAGACATTTTACATTGCGTTTTGTATTATCTGTAAAACATTACCGCACTTTAGTGAAGGTATAGGACGACGAAAAGCTTTCATTTAAAAAATACAACAACTTCTTACTTTGGCAAAATCGTAGTATGTCTGAGTAGACTAGGCAATTTTAGGTTATAGCATTTTCTTGCACTGTCACTAAGAGAGAGTATTTCATTATAACAGATAAGTGGAGTGGCGTGGAGAGATTTGGACTTCTCTTAACATCATCGAGGTCGTGAGAGTCGATGAGGGTGAAGCGAGGTGAGTATGGAGTGGCACGGGAATGCAAGGGCGGGGTAAACTTGAGATCACCGAGAAAACCCGTCGACAAGCGGCATCGTCTGACACGATCCCCACATGAGAAAATACGGGAGCGACCTGGCCGGGAGTCAAACCCAGTTCGCTTCGATCGGAGTACAACAGATGAGATTCTGTGTCTGGAACATTTATGCTTTTCTCAGAAAATGTAGACCAGACAGACACTATTTATTGCGATGAGATTTATTATCCATGTACACTGAAGTGCCTAAAATTATTGCACAGTAAATAGTAATGCGCAGGACATTCTCGAGTGTAGCGAAGTGCAGCAACTCAATATGGCATAGATTCCAATACTTGCAAAAATACCACTTGAGAGATATTAACTCACGCTGTCAGTACAATACCCAACAGTCTCTCGATATTTGCCAGTGTGCGAATGGATCTCTCCTGTATGTCTCATAAATTCTTGGTTTAGTTCATGTTGAGCGTATGAGGTTGCTATGCAGTTAGTTGGATCTCTTCAGAATTCTCCTTTAAACAGCACGGGCCCGATGATAAGGCACGTTATAGTGTCAGAATATCCCATCGTTGTGGGACTAGACGAAGTCAATAAATAGTTGTGAATAGTAACTGCCAATAGTCAACNATGGTAACTGCCAATAGTCACCAACTAAGCAGTGCAGCGTAACGGGCAGCATTGAGTGACGGGTTTGGTTGAACCAGCGGACACATTCCATGCCACACAAGCAAAGCCAAAACCAGGGTGGAGATTGCACAGTGCTTATTAGCGTATCAGGTCAATTTCCTTATGAGGACTCTGCCACACTCAGCCCTTACAATCAGCTCGAATTAACTTGAGTTGTGAATAATCGAATTACGTCAAATGCTTCCAGTCTTCCAGGGTCCAACTAACGACGCCATGAGCCCAGACGAGGTGCTCTTTTTGGTGTCGTATGTTTATCAAGGGTACTGTGACGAGTCATCAGATTCCTTGTCCAATGGAAGTTAAAGAAATATGTAAAATCCTTCTGGATATGCATATGATACCTCGTGCATCGAATGTGAATGTGATTTCAACCTGGGTAGCTTCTCGCTTACCAAGTAAATTTACTGACGGTTGCTGCTCATTACCCGCGGTCAGCCGTTATAGTGCTCACGATGGATTGTATAGCTTTTTGTAAGGTGTTACTGATACACACGTGACATAGTATTTGATAAATTCTGAATGACTGTAGAGCCTCAAAAAAAGTACTTCATGGTATTGTCACGCTCACGCTCCGATAATATGGCATAGGATGGTAATGTACACTCAGTAATGATATGGAACCTAAGTTTATTGGAATGCATATTTTTGTTATGTTCTAATGTCAAGATAAGTTGTAGCAATTATTAATAGAAAATACATTTTTTCATTGGTAAATAATACTTTAACTTACTTGTACTTGAATATATAAACAATTTTGACAAACTATGAAACAATCATAAATTTGAATTTCTGTACTTTTCTAATACAAATTGTGAAAAACTCACTAGGTGCGCCAACAGTTATTCACGTAAATGTCACCACTTCCTGTCAGTTAAATCACAATCTGCTCACGTGGTGTTTTTCGACTGCTCACAGTAAACTGAGTACTCTCGAAAGCTTCGCTTAAGATCTACGTATATGTACATTATGTACTGTATTCTTCCGCCATATGTTAAATGAACATTCCCATGTGCCTGATTAATTGATTCACTCATCGGCAAAGTAAAACTGTAAATTTATTAGAAAAGTAAATATTTTACAACTTTGCTAATTATTACACTGATATGCATTAAAAACAGGAAGCAAAATAAATAATTTGTTAATTCTCAAATCTTTACCTAACACTTTTAGTTAAAAAGTTAAAACAATGGATCTACTTTCCCTCCGTCGTAACTAACTTCACAGGATGAATGGCAGTCAGCGTGCCTGTTAATATGTATGCAAGTAGATTTAGCGATATCTTTCAATGGTTAATTTTCAAAGTGCCTAATTGAATATGAACAGGCCATATACACTGTTCATGGTAAAGCAAACACTTTTGAAATCAACCTTTGAAAAATGTCACTGCCCCGACCTTCAAGTATTTTAACGGACACACTGACTGGCATGCGCCCAGTAAAGTTGGTAACAAGGAGGGAAAGTAGTCCCAAATGTAAACTTTGAATTAAAGTCAGGTAAACATTTGGGGATACTAAAATTATTTATTTCGCTTTCCGTATTTTTTATGAGTATAAGTGTAAAAATTAGAAAATTTGTAAAACTTCCATTTTTCCAATAACTGCACAATTTCTCTTGACCGACTCATGAATAAAGTGACCAGGCCCGTGGTAATGTTAATTTTACATACGGTGGAAGAATACACGCGCAGTGTGCAAACAAGTTGATCCTAAGCAGGGCTTTTAAAAGTGCTCAATTTACCGCGAACAGTCTTTATATTTGATCCATTCACGGTTACTTCACACGTTATCAATCAAACCTTTTTTGAAAATCACCCTATGTATAACGTGTTTGGCTTTTTCCTAAATATGTCACCTATCACACACGCGTTTCGTATTTCTCNGAAAATCACCCTATGTATAACGTGTTTGGCTTTTTCCTAAATATGTCACCTATCACACACGCGTTTCGTATTTCTCTTAACAAAACAGCATTTTATTATTCGTTAAATTTCAATGTTACTTATATTTTATCTATAAATGATAATATTTTATTTACATCATGGATAAATATCTGGTAGTNTTAAATTTCAATGTTACTTATATTTTATCTATAAATGATAATATTTTATTTACATCATGGATAAATATCTGGTAGTATATAAGTGTTTTGGTAACGTCTAGTTAGTTCTCATGAAAAATATTATTGAACTGAGTAGGCACGAATACGGTGCGTTTTCACGTTGGTATAGTTTTCTATACTTGGTCGAGCTTTGTTTGCGAGAGGCGGCAGGGCTTCAGTAAAGTCAGAAGTAGCCGTGAATGGACCACAAGAAGGTCACCTCAGATTGCACGGACGCTGCGACTGCCTGCGGGGAGGGATGCTGTAGGTGTCACTGCCGGTGTTTCAGCCCGGCGACAAGGAGAACGTCCTGGCGACGGCGACGTACGACAAGTGCGACTCCCTCGTGAGCAGCCCTGACTCGGCCGCCGCGGGACTCGCCGACGCCAGCCCCACCGAGTCCGACGTCGACGTCGAGGGGTACGTTGTTCCCACCCTGCTGGCTGGATCCCCGTGAGAATCTCTCCTTGAGACGGCGTGTCTATTTACCAGCGATGGTTTATTTCTGTTCGGCACGATTTGTTAACTTTTTTTTTTGCTCGGTATTCTTAAAGTTTGATATATCGTGTCTTTTTACCCATCTTAATTTTTACAGATGATAGGTTTTTTGGTTTTTGTATTCTATTTCCTTTTTGCAGTATCATGCTGTTTTTTTATCTATTTAAATTATTTTTACTTATATTTCCAAAATTTCTGCATGGATACTAACTACAAATTCAATATATGATGCTGTGTAACACCCCTATCTACTAAGTATCGCTAATAACCATTATGCTTCGTGTAGTTGCTGTTGCAAAGATCACAATGTCACACTGAACTGTGACCACGTATATCGAAAGAGAAGTAGTCTGTCTCAAGATGAAAAATCTTCTCGGATAGGCACAAATAATGTTGCAATTACATAAATCTACACCGATAAATATGTCTGACATTATTAAAATTGAACATCAACTCCCCTCTTCGTTTTTTTTAGCCTGTAAAAGAGAAATTCTGTGTATGCCAAAAACGTTCGATTCTCATAGACAATACGAGCCTCCACACTTACACGCCATATCCTTACTGGATAAATGCCTGCGCGCGTCTCGAAGTTTCAGGAGCTTCACAGTTGTTCACAGATAACTTGCCTTGGTGCAGGTTCGAGGGCGGATTCCTCTACATGAGCGATACCACAAACGAGAATGAGGACGGACCTCTAACTCCAGTCCTCCAATTCCATAACAAAACTGTCTCGGAGCTCTACAAGACCATCACAGACGAGAGGCTGCGGATCAACATTGAAGGTATGTCTGCTTGGTCCCGGCAAAAGACAACAATGTCAATGTTACACTACTAACTGTATGCAATGTTTCGAATACAGTATCTCGTACTCAAACGCACGCCGAGAAAAACCTTAAAAAAAAATCGAGTAATTAAATATAATTATTTATTTCTTCTCTAGTGGAGTTTGGGTTCGGAATAAATGTATCGTCCAGCAAATTTTCTGTGTAAAACATATGTGTAGTTGCTGCTGCTTTCCATTTCCCTGTAATAATGATACAAAACGGAACTGTCCCATGAACTAGCGTATTAAATATCTTCATCTGATCATTCATCAATTTGGAATGAATATTTGTTAGCAATTAAGTTAAAAAAATAGGAATACACATGTCTGACAAAAATGATCACACTGCAACAGAACCTTTAAAATCTGTATGTGTTAGGGAATTTTGCCTTTTTAAAACAGCAATGATGGATATTTTTGCGTTTCACAAGGAAATACAAATGACAATTTCACAAAAATTAATAAGGTTATATAGTAAAACATTGCAGAGGAATTGAAAGACTTGGTGGAAGAGCCCATCCCACACGTGCAACAACGCATGCTACCTCTGTATTACAGGCCCTTTATCCACCAAGAAGGAAAGTAGTGCGTTCTTCTGCTGTTCCTTAAGGCCTAACCACGACTGCAAACTTATGCATGTACACACTAGATGGGGTATGATATCGCATATTGTTATACATGTCATTTCGATGGATGTGTGGGATATAACCTTCTTCCACAGAGCCCTCCAATTCTTAAACATAAAAGCTGTTAAAAAATTAATATATTTTGTAAACAATTATGTACCCTGAAAAATTTGGAAAGTTTTGTATTATGAAAATTTTCTTGGTGAAAAATAATACCAGATCTCTAATTATGTATACAATCTTATTAAAATGATAACTTTGAAGTTTAATGGGTGCATTTTTACAGCTAGTCGTTTATTTTTAATCTGTTATATTGATGTGTAGATATCCAAACTGCGGAGTTAAAGAAGTATTATTTATATATATTACGTTACAAGACATGTATTACTTCAATATTCATAACAATTGATCAGGAATAATACGTACGGAGAGATACAATAAATGTCTGCATCGTGGCGTCGTCTTTGTGTGGAGTTTGTTAGTGAAAGAACAACACGAAATGAAACCCTGTAACGGGAAGCATTGGAAAAGAGGGTTGGTGTAAATGGGAGTATCGTCAGAAAAAAAAACTCACTAGTAATTGGAAACGTCCAACTCGTTTCCATCACCCAAGTTTCCAGTCTTGAATGTGGATTGTGAAGGAAAGCTATTCTCGCCATTATGAGATGACTGACGTCCTCTACGTAGAATCTATGCATTTTTAGTAATAGCCTAGCAGTGTAGATTTTTAAAATTACGTGTTTTTCACAGGCATTTTACAAATTCGATATTCCTACTGTGGCTTTACCACAGGAAATGTCCGTACGTCCCGCAAGGTGCGTGAGCTCAATCGTCGAGAAGAGAATAATAAGAAAATGCCGCGCAATAGGTTTTAAGTAGCCATTTTTAACTATCTAAACTTTTTTTCAACATGTACTAGCGAACCGGTCTGGCTTCGCCCGGTAACAATTTCGTTTTTACAGCGATACTTTGATAGACGATAATGGTTACTGTGGCTCATACTTAAAAGAAAAACATATGGTATCACGGACTTTTCTGTAGACCTTTTTGAGAGCTACAATTATGTAGCATATTAATTTGATGTATCTCTTATGGTTTAGTCAGCGCAAGCCATGTAAGCGCCTTAAAAGCGGGTTTTTTTACGACTTGATTACAAACGGTTCAACATTTCTATACTGTACTTACATTAAATATAAATTTAATATACACCAAAACCTTCCTCAAAATATTCTCTAAATGACGCTGAAAACCGAATTAATATCCATCAAGTAGTTTAGAAGTACTTAGCGAATACACAGACAGACACCGATAAGCAACTTTGTTTTATACTATTTAGAGATACCGATGTTGTATGCTGTCACTATTTCATTATTTACATAACAGATATATAAAACTATATTATATCCTAATTATAATAAACTAATTTATTCAATTTTAACAAATATTGAACAGTGTCTTATTAATTTTTTTAAATATACGTACTTTTATAAAATGCACTTTAAAATAATGAAATTAAATATTACATAGTATATACACATATGTAATATACAGATTAATATATAATAAAAATATATGAACAATATTTTTATAAAACAATATTTCTCATTTATGGGTGGAACGAATATACTATTATATCAACAAATGGTTTTTTTATGAAGGTTAATGTGGTGGTAAATTGAAAGGTAATTCCCAGCTGGCCAAGAAGTATAAAGTAAAATTTCTATAGTATATTCACGATTACTTCCAACGGTGGCTGAGCGGTTAGATTGTTCGTCTCCCACCAAGGCGAACCGGATTCAACCCTCGTCCGGGGCACTAAGTGATTTTCGCATCTGGAAATCGTGCCGGACAATGCCACTGGTCAATGGGTTTTCTCGGGGATCTGTCGTTTCTCCTGCCCTTGCATTATGACGCTGCTCCGCACTTATCACGCTTCACACTCATCTGCTCTCAAGATCTCGATGTTAAGAGCCACCAAAATATTTCAAATTCAAATTAATTAATTTTTTTTCTGTAGTCCTGCTAAAGTACTGCTTCCAGGATATTGCTTCGTCTCATGCAACCAAAGCTTAACCTAGTCTAGAAAATCACACCATACGGACAACGCACCGCATTCGTGCGCACTATGTGTAATAACATTTTGCATAAGAACTATTTCTTACTAGGCATTACCAACATACCTGTCTTCTACCAATTTGATTCATATTAATTAAAAATAAACTATAATAATTCATCGATTGAATAAAAGCAGAAGTAGAATTTAATTAAAAATAAGTAGTTTTTACGTTAACACTAGTGTAAAACGCTTGTGGTTCATAACATATTTAGGAAACAAGCAAGCCCGTAATACACGTGGTGATTTTTTCAAAAGTCTGATTCAAAAAGTGTGAAGAGATCGCGAGTAGGCTTGAACGTGTGCTGAGGTACAGGTAGGCGGTGTGCGTGTGTTGGCAGGGTTCGACCCACTGCAGGTGCTGGCGCCGCGGAGAGCCGTGAGCAAGGTGCACGCCGTCCACCCGGCCAGGAACAACACGCGCTACCACCTCGTCGTCAGCAACGATACCCGCCTCAGCCGCCGCACTCTCACCGTCCGCTCACCCCTGCAGGTTGGCAGCCCTCCTCGCACCTCCGCCTCCGCTGCTGAAGCCGCTGCTGTCCGTCGCACCCCTCAGTCGTCCGTCACCTCGGTCAGTCATCCGTCTGGGTTTCCGTCCCTCAGTTCAACAATCCGCCCTACGTCAGTCCTTCTGTACGGCAAAATTTCAGTGTGACAACATAACATCGTGATCTTTCTTTAGTTTGAGATATATTTTGGTTGGAAATACATTTTCAAGAGAGAAACATTTTGGGGAAATATTTTTTCACGCCATAAAAATTTATACTATTTACATTTTAAATTTCTGAATTTACCACCAAATATAAATAAACACATATACACCGCCTTGCATTTTATTTCAAAGTGCTTATGCACGTCTATGGAATGTTGTCAGAAGGCGGTGGCCCAGCCATCCGTCAAAACTTACAGTTTGAGATTGACGGATAGAAAATTTTTTCTCTGCGATTGGTTGAAGATCACTTGACCGCTTGACGCACGGGCGGCTGACGGATGCGAAGGATGTTTGTGAGCTCACCTTAACGTTTATTCCACTCAGGTTTGGAACAAAAAGAGATTTGTTATGGGAGAGTTTGNGGATGTTTGTGAGCTCACCTTAACGTTTATTCCACTCAGGTTTGGAACAAAAAGAGATTTGTTATGGGAGAGTTTGGAATAGGGAAAATTTCCACTGCTAGGAGCGCAGTGCTCTAAAAGATAAATCTCAATTAAAATTCTAATCCATGTGAATTATAAAAGTAAAAGATTTTACTTTGTTACGAAGTTATTTTATATTTGATTTATGGTTATTGCAATTTTAATGTTTTTTAATACAGGAAATAAAGAAAATGTGGTGCACATGGAACACTAGCGCTTACGTAGTGGCGAAAATGTTTGGCTGCCAAACTTTTAACATTGACCTCCTCATCCTGTAGTGGAATTAACCTCACTGCTGCTGCTGTGTTTGGTTCTATCCAATTGTTTTGATTTTTTAAAACTTGAATAAGTACAAAATCTGACATAAAATAAAACAATTAGCAGTACAAGAAATATCAACAAGCTAGCTGGTTGTGGCTCTTACATTTGACATAGCTGTTACACAAACAAAACCAGGAACGATATTCCGAAATAGATAAAGATAGAAAATAATAAGGGGGAAGTAAAGTAAAACCCTTAATGACAGCATGAAAAAGTAACCATAAAAAAAAAACAAAAATCGTGAAACAAAGCTTGAAAATAATTACCAATATTTAAGTGTTTAATACAATATAACTACTCATACCTTCCTTCCTGATTATTATAGGCTGTTCACGGTAAACTGATCACTTTCAAAAACAATACTTAAGATATATTTGTATTCACACTGTGCATTATTCCACTGTAATGTAGATTAAATTAACATTGCCTTGAGCTTCATCACTTTATTCATGGATCTGTCAAATGAAACTGTAACATTATTAGAGAAACCAATATTTTACAAATTTGCCAGTTCTTAAATTTTACGCAGAAAAAAAATAGAGAGGAAAAAAAATTATTTCAGTATTGAGAAATGTTTATCTAACACTTTTAATTAAACTTAAAGAAATGGAACTAGTTTCACTCAGTCATTACACACTAAATGAGTATAAAATCATAGATAAAAACATATTACAGGCACAATTATTGCAAACAAAACTTCACAAAATAATCGACAAAAATNTTTTACGCAGAAAAAAAATAGAGAGGAAAAAAAATTATTTCAGTATTGAGAAATGTTTATCTAACACTTTTAATTTAACTTAAAGAAATGGAACTAGTTTCACTCAGTCATTACACACTAAATGCGTATAAAATCATAGATAAAAACATATTACAGGCACAATTATTGCAAACAAAACTTCACAAAATAATCGACAAAAATNGTATAAAATCATAGATAAAAACATATTACAGGCACAATTATTGCAAACAAAACTTCACAAAATAATCGACAAAAATAAACGCTCAAAATTAAAATGCAGTATTTAATAAAAAATTTAGAAAAAATTGTCAATAATAACATGCAACATGTATATAGCAAAAAATATCTTAAGAACGCTCACCAATTTAACTTATTGATTTTTAGTCTTCTTTGTTGCCATTCTCTTCGTTATTTGTAATATTGCTGGTTATGGTATACTTAGTTGGTTAAACAGATGACTCAGTTATTTGTATCCAAACATTTATTCAAAGTTCTGGTTATCTAATTTATTGTGTTGTCTAGCTTGCATAATCTTTTTCTGGAAATGTCTGTGTCCTATTTTGCACAATTATTGCATTTTTATTATGCTAATTTATTTTGCTATATATTTTATGGTATTTTGTTTTCAATTTTTGTGAATATATTGCGTTTTTATTACGGAATATATTGGGTTCCTTTTTTCATGGTCAGCTACGGAAATGGAGAAAGCGCAATAAATTTGTGAACCTAACTATATTGCACCATTGAAACAAAATTTCAAAATATACCTTAATTTTTTTTGTATTACACCAGTGTCTCATCTGAAAGTCATGTAGCGGCTAGTTGTCCAACAAAAGACTTCACAGCAGTGCAGTGCTTTGCGCGTATATTGTATTTTTTAGAGAACAACGCCTGCTCNGTTGTCCAACAAAAGACTTCACAGCAGTGCAGTGCTTTGCGCGTATATTGTATTTTTTAGAGAACAACGCCTGCTCTAGTAGGTAACCTACAAAACACAGCAGCATTTTTACAGCTGCTCGGCGTACGCGGGAAGACCATATATAATGNTAGTAGGTAACCTACAAAACACAGCAGCATTTTTACAGCTGCTCGGCGTACGCGGGAAGACCATATATAATAAAAATTATTTTATTGAACATTATGCATGTGACATAGCATTTTTGAAATTTAATCGCTTTAAAAATATTGTCTATCCGATGTAATGCTCTTGTCCTAACGTAATTCCTATTGTTGGAAACACTATTTAACCTTGTTCGAATTAATGCTGGTTTAATGCCTTTAGTCATTTTTGTTTCACCTCTTAAATGTTCTGAAAACTACTCCCTTTCAAGCTTATTTTCATTCTTGGGAACAAAGATACGTCGCATGGGGCAAGGTCCGGCGAATAGGGTGGGGTAAGAAACCGTCGTCATTCTGTTTATGGCACAAAACGTTTTACCCTGGTCTAACGCCTGGTTGTGTCCCAAGCCACCAAGGGCAATTATACTTTGCTTCACCGTCTAGCGGGCGGTGGGGCGCTAGTTCCGATATCTGCCGCTAGGTGCCTGCACTAGACACCTGTCTGGTTCGTTTGGCCCAGTGTTACCAAGTCATGGGATTTGTCGCATTTTGTGAGATTTCTCTGATGAAAAAAAAGAGATGCGACAACCGTTAATTTTGGTTTTAATTACACATATGTTAAGGTATTTTAATAAGAGATTATTCACAATTTAAATGCCACGTTTTGAAACTAACCTTTAAAAAACTCTCCCTTCTTGAGGTCTTCAATCATACGTTTGTAAAGAAGGGTTTCCTTTGAAGACACTTAAGTAATCAGATTAAAATTTTTTCTTTGTGTAGATTTGCAACATATACATACTGTGCAATACACGTGAATTATCACAACATCCAGGATTATTACGGTACATTACTTTAAGAAANCGGGCGGTGGGGCGCTAGTTCCGATATCTGCCGCTAGGTGCCTGCACTAGACACCTGTCTGGTTCGTTTGGCCCAATGTTAGCAAGTCATGGGATTTGTCGCATTTTGTGAGATTTCTCTGATGAAAAAAAAAAGAGATGCGACAACCGTTAATTTTGGTTTTAATTACACATGTGTTGTGGTATTTTAATAAGAGATTATTCACAATATAAATGCCACGTTTTGAAACTAACCTTTAAAAAACTCTCCCTTCTTGAGGTCTTCAATCATACGTTTGTAAAAAAGGGTTTCCTTTGAAGACACTTAAGTAATCAGATTAAAATTTTTTCTTTGTGTAGATTCGCAACATATACATACTGTGCAATACACGTGAATTATCACAACATCCAGGATTATTACGGTACATTACTTTAAGAAANGCAACATATACATACTGTGCAATACACGTGAATTATCACAACATCCAGGATTATTACGGTACATTACTTTAAGAAAAGTCTGTTTTCAGGTCTTGTGTTGTGCGGTTGAGGTTCAGTAAAGCATGTATGTAAAACCTCTGTTATAAAAATTGAAGTATTAACAGTGCTGAAAGGTGAATTAGCTAAATACTCCAAAACTGTAGAGACAAATGCAACCTGGTTTCGTAATGCTGTGTACAAGGGGTAACTGAACTATGTTAAATATGACAAAAAAAGTGCAGTGATATGGAAATATACAAAAAGGCAGTTTTCTGAATTGTTGATAGTGATAGCAGGGCGATAAGTTGCGCACCCTCGCCAGTAAAGGCAGTTCACAGCTAATTGAATTGTTAATCAACGTTTGAAAAATATCATCGCCTCTACTTGCAAATATTTTGACGGGCATATGACCGTGCGCGAAGTAAATTGTTAGGTAAAAATTTGGGAATACGGAATGATTTCTTTTGCATACGGTTTATTTAATACATCAAATCTAATAATGCAAAAAAATGCAAAATATTTATATTTCTAATCNTTTCTTTTGCATACGGTTTATTTAATACATCAAATCTAATAATGCAAAAAAATGCAAAATATTTATATTTCTAATTATTTCACAGTTTCGCTTGACTGGAGCACGAATGAAGTGATAAGGATCATGGCGACGTTGATTGTACATATGGTGTAAGAAAACACGATGTGCATACAGGTGGATCTTAAATAGGGCTTTAAAAAGTGTTCATTTCACCGCGAACATCTATAGTAATGGGTAGCTTTGAAAATTTCGCTGGTTATGAGCTCAAAGTGGAAGCAAAGGTCAACGTTTTCTGATTTTCTCTACATAATGCATCAGGCAGCGATCCTCTGGTCCTCTGATCCTCTTTGTGAAGGTCGTGCAAGAGCCTTGCGATGATACAAAAGCGCCACAACAGGAGTGATGCGATGGACGCGACGCGAATGAAATAATTTTCCAGTCAAACACCCACATTTTAATCAAGTTATCGTTTGTATTGCGACAAGAAACAGTAAAATGGATTCAAAATCTTGAAAAATAAATGTTGGCTCTTGGACACCGGACCCCTCGCGACCTGCCTAAATGATGGCAGGTGTCGTCAATGACGCTCTTCCTTTGTGACGTCACGTACACTCGCAGATGTCTGACACGTAGTATCCTCGTCCTTTATGGTCTGGACAGGAATAATAATGGTGTGAAATGCACGGGAAGTTGGATGAACACAGTTGGGTGTCGCAGGTGAGGAACGAGACGTCATATGCGATGGGGCTGTACTACAAGAAGACGATCCTAGAAGCGCTGGACGTGGAGCACATCGGCGAGTCGACGAACCCCTTCGACGACAAGATCCGGGTGGCCGTCGTCGAGCCTGACGAGACGTTCAGCGTGCCGCTGTACGTCGCCTACCACTGCCGACTGCACATCCTGCCCGCCTACGTCGAGTAAGTACGCTGCAAACACATTCTTCCTTCAGCTCCTCATTCACCTACGACGAGCACGGACGCTCCAACGATACTCTCCTTTTCAGAACCTCCTTCAACTACATCGAGTAAGTATACTCCCGATCACTACCTCTCCAGAACCTTCTTCATCTACGTGGAGTAAGTACACTCCCGGGACGCTCTTCCTTCAGTTCCTACTTCAGCGTACTTCGTGTAGGTACGCTCCCGGAGCACTATCTCTTCAGCTCTTCTCCAGCTACTTCGACTAAGTACGCTCCTGGGACATATTATCTTCATAATTTCCTTCACCTATGTCGTGTAGGTACGCTCCTGAGACACTCTCTCTTCAGAATTTCCTTCACTCACCTTGAGTAAATACGCTCCTGGGACGCTCTCTCTTGAGAACTTTCTTCACCTTTGTCGAGTAAATGCTCTCCTGGTACACTTTCTCTTTATAATTTCCTTCACCTATGCTCAACTTGTTTGAGTGACGTGCACTTAGAAATAGCATTTAAGAAGCGTTGCACGCGTGAAAACCAATTTAAGGTTCTCCATTTATATCTAAAGTCAATTTATTCCCAAGTAAAAATTGCTAAATCTAGTGTACTGGAGGTTATTTTTAAGTATGAACATCTTTATTGCAGAATTTTAATAAAAGGCATAAATAAGAGCAGCGTACGTTTATTTTAGTATTACGGCATAAATACATGGTCACCGTTGAAAGTCTACATGATATGTGTCTGGAAGATACGATGATGCTTATTTCACATGTCTTAGGTTTGATGTCATTAAATTTTTTATACATTTTTGTTTTATGGCAATATTATTTTTTTATAGCGAAGAAAGCATTTTTGTGCTTCAATTGTTTACAGTTAATAAATCTTGCTGTACACCAAAGGAAAACGTTAAGTGACATTAAAAGATTTTCTTTCGTATATCGTAATTTTTAATATGTAAAGCAGTTTACTACATGCTAAGTTACCAAATAAAGAATTCCTTAGATAATTGACATAATGGTTTAACCTTCAGAATATTATAACTGTTTGCCAGAAAGAGTACTGTTGAACTATTGTAACATCAGTGCACAGCTATCATTGCAATTAATAAACAGACCCAACAAAAAAATTTCGTTTTTGGCAAACCTACTTTGCAGTGGTTAATATTTAACCAGACATTTATTTGCAGCATCAAATCATGTGTTGCAGCAAATAAAGTGTTTGATAGACATTCAAGACAAACTAGAAGTGAGGCACGTGGATTTCGAACATCGACGTGACGTCAGAATGTCCATTTCACCAATCAGCGTATACTTGTCCGATAACACAACTTGGGATAGCGCAATTAAAGGCGATTACTTAATTTTAAATATGTGGGAAGAAGAAAAGTTGAGTANGATAACACAACTTGGGATAGCGCAATTAAAGGCGATTACTTAATTTTAAATATGTGGGAAGAAGAAAAGTTGAGTATAAAAGTAGATCCTACCCAGGGCTTTCGAAAGTGTTTAATTAAAGTAATTATGTTGAGAGGTTTAATCGACGCTTAGCAGCGAGGCGTTGAGCGCCAGCGAGGGTGAAACTAAACGAGGTGGATATGGAGCACTTGCGGAATGCAAGGCCGGAGGGAGCTGGAGTACCTCGAGAAAACCCGCCGGCCAACTAAACGTCCGTCACGTTTTCCATATACGAGAATCCGGGTTACCCCACCGGGAATCGAACCCAGCTTGCCTTGGTGGAAGACACGTTGTCTACTACACCACAGCGGCCACAGTTACGGAATTAAGCAGACTTATACGTAGCGCATAGCCTGTATTTAACGGTGTTGTATGGAGTTTGCCGTAACATTAAGACATCCGCGTTCTTTGAAGACACGGGCAAAGATATATCACTTCGGCAACAATTTTCATAAAGTTCTCTGCAAGGTAATATTAAGTCAGCAATGCTTGACGTGTATATTGGTCAAATGAACAAGATGGNTTTTCATAAAGTTCTCTGCAAGGTAATATTAAGTCAGCAATGCTTGACGTGTATATTGGTCAAATGAACAAGATGGATTTCATATTATTTTACGTGTGAAAGACTATTTGATTGGGACACTTTCAACTCAGCGTTATATTTGCAGAGAGCCTGCAAGTGATTAACTTTGTCCTAAATTACNATTTTCATAAAGTTCTCTGCAAGGTAATATTAAGTCAGCAATGCTTGACGTGTATATTGGTCAAATGAACAAGATGAATTTCATATTATTTTACGTGTGAAAGACTATTTGATTGGGACACTTTCAACTCAGCGTTATATTTGCAGAGAGCCTGCAAGTGATTAACTTTGTCCTAAATTACAGTAAGCGTGCCCGATGTTGTGCAAACCAAGAAGATGGTTTTAAATGAGAATACAGAGATCAGCAGAACTGATGGTCATGCAGTCCTGGATAAATGGGACTGTCGGCAAATCTGTGCCGCACTGAAAAGTGTCAAGAGCCCAGGAGATGCGGAAGGTCGCAGTGGTGTAGTGGCTAGAGCTGTCGCTTTCCACCAAGGCCAACCAGGCTCGATTCCCAGCGGGGCCACTCCCGGGTTTTCGCATGTGGGGATCATGCCGGACGATGCCACTGGTCGGCGGGTCTCCTCGGGGATCTCCTATTTCTCCCACCCTTGCACTCCGGTACTGCTAAATAGCCACCTCATCTCGCCCTCGTTGGTTCTCAAATCAAGACCCCGTTGTTATTGTCTGTCTCACGAACGAGTGCAATTTTTTGACACTTCTGAAAGTAGTCTTGCGCACAATTATTTTAATAACAAAATACGTTCTGTTGACATACTGGTCAGGTTGACAGTAACCTGTGTATGCTTATGTAAACATCGTCTGTGGCGGGAGGAGACACTGCTGTAGCCATGGAAACGGCGGTGAACAGGGCCGCCTTCCGAACTCTCAAATAAGGTGCACTCGTTCGTGGGTCAGACTACGAGGGTCGTTCAAACGACTCCGCTCCAGCCGACTCCGGGCGAGGCGGTGCTGACGCATGTCCGTGCGGTGGTGTGTTTGCAGCAGCTACCACGTGAGCGAGGCGGGCATGTGGTGGCAGGAGCTGGCCTCCGACCTCAACACCGCCCGGGACATCCACTGCTCGCCCAAGGAGCCCACAGACCTCACCGTCTTCTCCGTCAGGGTGCGTTCCACGTGCGCTGCAAGACTGCGCACAGACCCGTCCCACCGACCCGTCCTTTCCCTGCGCATGCCCCTGAATTCCCCGGCACGCAGACAAATATTTACTTTCAAATATATTTGACATTACAATTTGAAGACGAAACACGGCCATGAAATTTTTCCTTCCAACATACCTTCTCAAATAATCTGGAATGTGTTAAAAAAATGTTCCACACTATGCAATTTTTTACTGTTAGAAACTATTCTCAGTTTTTATTTAAAAAATATTTTCAAAGTGAGAATTTGCTATTGCTATTCCGTGTAGTCCATTATGGGAAAAATGTAACAAATGTCGTGATTTATTTTTGCTTATTTACTAAATTTGAATGTTATTTTATCATGTGTATTTCCTTCACAATGAAATAAAATGCCCCTGAGTTTTTAATATTATATGCAATATTCACTTAAAACAGCATTTANAATATTATATGCAATATTCACTTAAAACAGCATTCATGCTCAGACAGCTTGTATTTAAATTATATATATTTATAACCTCATTTAGTTTAAGCAATTGTTCACCATTTTAAAGTTCGTTGAAGTCGGGAAAGGCCTTTTTTGTCAAGCTGTCCAACTTTATTTGACCCAATTTATTGGAAGCGACTGTTCGGAAAAGTTTGGCAGGTTAACAGGTGTTTAACACAGCCCCCCATTGGCTTATGCAACTGGCAAAACAGCGTGTTCAACATTGATGTGGTTTTCTGACTTTTAAACTTTTTCAACATACACAAGTTTTACTTTTATAAATACATTTATCGTTGTTTGAATATATCATATACAGTAAGCATTTTCTGTACTTGTTACAAATATTTTTTTCGAAACTAGCTGTCAAAAATGTTCTATCTGTACAGCTGAAATACTGTATATTTTCAACACATTATTTTGTAAAAACGAAAAAATTACTAATGTAGCTCAATGTTTATAATACATTAAAGTCCAAAAAATTAAATTTTTTTTAAATTAAACATTTATTTTACACATTCCAAACTGAAGTGTTGTCAAATTTACTCTAATTTAGTTGCAATGCTACAAAAGTATGATCGGCTAATAGTTCCCAAATATCTATAGATTCCAAAGTTCCTTGTACATACCGGAACATAAAACATTATTTACAGCTTGGTTGCGTTAAAATGAGGTTAGCGGAAGTGTTTATAACATTTAAAACACACACATAACAAAAAAATATATATATAATTAGTTTTTCAGGTGGTTGTGACATTTTGTATCCCGATTTCGAGCTGCCATTTTGCCGCTGAAAGTTTAAAATCATGGATCGAACGGTTCAACATGTTGTTTATGTAAATATCTATTTTAAAGTGTTATTTATATTCTTTTAACCAGATTTCACGCAACAATATGCTTATTTGCGACATATATAAAATATAATAGTTTGTTGTTTATATCCAGTTTTGTTCATCTTGCTTAGGTTATTTTGGTTTAGTGGGCGTTTTTTCTTTGGCTATGTTTTTCCCATAGTAGTTTATTTGTCATATGTTATTGTAAAAGTAGGATGAGCAGTAAATACAATTATAACATGTTTGTTATCAAACTCAAAATATAAACTCGTCTCAACTACTCTTTTTATTCGCAGGCGATCCAAGACATCTCAAGATAAGACCGTTTACTGTTGTAGATGTACTGTCACTAGCCCTAAAAACACTATCCTTAAAATGACTTTGTGGTCTTGTGTAAGGGTTACAGACCTTAAGTCAATTAACTTTAGGACTGCTGGATCTAAGAAAGTTGTGTTTCGAGGTATTAATTTTATGGCTAGTGGCTTAAGGAATACTGATTTTAGAGTTGTGTTTCTTTAGGCCTACTTGTTAAGTAATATAACAGTTCAGGGCTTTATGGAATCTTTGATTTTATGGCTATTGAAATAAGGATGGCTGCCTTTAGGTGCTTTATTTAAGAGCTGCCTAACTTTAGGGAAATTAACTTTAGGGCTATTGTCGTTAGAGTAATTTACTTTCTGGCGACTGACTTTAGGACTGTTGATCTCAATGATTGCCACTTTATTCCTACAGCAATTTTTAAGTTGAAATAAATGTTCCATACAAGCTCGGGTGGAAGATTCCACGAGACCTGCTACCCGAGCCTGCATGCAAGCTGTTATAGAAGGTTCGTTGAAATAACCTATCTAACGGTACTTGTTGCCACGCAAGTAGAGACGAGTGNCATCCACTGCTCGCCCAAGGAGCCCACAGACCTCACCGTCTTCTCCGTCAGGGTGCGTTCCACGTGCGCTGCAAGGCTGCGCACAGACCCGTCCCACCGACCCGTCCTTTCCCTGCGCATGCCCCTGAATTCCCCGGCACGCAGACAAATATTTACTTTCAAATATATTTGACATTACAATTTGAAGACGAAACACGGCCATGAAATTTTTCCTTCCAACATACCATCTCAAATAATCTGGAATGTGTTAAAAAAATGTTCCACACTATGCAATTTTTTACTGTTAGAAACTATTCTCAGTTTTTATTTAAAAAATATTTTCAAAGTGAGAATTTGCTATTGCTATTCCGTGTAGTCCATTATGGGAAAAATGTAACAAATGTCGTGATTTATTTTCGCTTATTTACTAAATTTGAATGTTATTTTATCATGTGTATTTCCTTCACAATGAAATAAAATGCCCCTGAGTTTTTAATATTATATGCAATATTCACTTAAAACAGCATTCATGCTCAGACAGCTTGTATTTAAATTATATATATTTATAACCTCATTTAGTTTAAGCAATTGTTCACCATTTTAAAGTTCGTTGAAGTCGGGAAAGGCCTTTTTTGTCAAGCTGTCCAACTTTATTTGACCCAATTTATTGGAAGCGACTGTTCGGAAAAGTTTGGCAGGTTAACAGGTGTTTAACACAGCCCCCCATTGGCTTATACAACTGGCAAAACAGCGTGTTCAACATTTATGTGGTTTTCTGACTTTTAAACTTTTTCAACATACACAAGTTTTACTTTTATAAATACATTTATCCTTGTTTGAATATATCATATACAGTAAGCATTTTCTTTACTTGTTACAAATATTTTTTTTGAAACTAGCTGTCAAAAATGTTCTATCTGTACAGCTGAAATACTGTATATTTTCAACACATTATTTTGTAAAAACGAAAAAATTACTAATGTAGCTCAATGTTTATAATACATTAAAGTCCAAAAAATTAAATTTTTTTTAAATTAAACATTTATTTTACACATTCCAAACTGAAGTGTTGTCAAATTTACTCTAATTTAGTTGCAATGCTACAAAAGTATGATCGGCTAATAGTTCCCAAATATCTATAGATTCCAAAGTTCCTTGTACATACCGGAACATAAAACATTATTTACAGCTTGGTTGCGTTAAAATGAGGTTAGCGGAAGTGTTTATAACATTTAAAACACACACATAACAAAAAAAAAATATAATTAGTTTTTCAGGTGGTTGTGACATTTTGTATCCCGATTTCGAGCTGCCATTTTGCCGCTGAAAGTTTAAAATCATGGATCGAACGGTTCAACATGTTGTTTACGTAAATATCTATTTTAAAGTGTTATTTATATTCTTTTAACCAGATTTCACGCAACAATATGCTTATTTGCGACATATATAAAATATAATAGTTTGTTGTTTATATCCAGTTTTGTTCATCTTGCTTAGGTTATTTTGGTTTAGTGGGTGTTTTTTCTTTGGCTATGTTTTTCCCATAGTAGTTTATTTGTCATATGCTATTGTAAAAGTAGGACGAGCAGTAAATACAATTATAACATGTTTGCTATCAAACTCAAAATATAAACTCGTCTCAACTACTCTTTTTATTCGCAGGCGATCCAAGACATCTCAAGATAAGACCGTTTACTGTTGTAGATGTACTGTCACTAGCCCTAAAGACACTATCCTTAAAATGACTTTGGTCTTGCGTAAGGGTTACAGACCTTAAGTCAATTAACTTTAGGACTGCTGGATCTAAGAAAGTTGTGTTTCGAGGTATTAATTTTATGGCTAGTGGCTTAAGGAATACTGATTTTATAGTTGGGTTTCTTTAGGCCTACTTGTTAAGTAATATAACAGTTCAGGGCTTTATGGAATCTTTGATTTTATGGCTATTGAAATAAGGATGGCTGCCTTTAGGTCCTTTATTTAAGAGCTGCCTAACTTTAGGGAAATTAACTTTAGGGCTATTGTCGTTAGAGTAATTTACTTTCTGGCGACTGACTTTAGGACTGTTGATCTCAATGATTGCCACTTTAATCCTACAGCAATTTTTAAGTTTAAATAGATGTTCCATACAAGCTCGGGTGGAAGATTCCACGAGACCTGCTACCCGAGCCTGCATGCAAGCTGTTATAGAAGGTTCGTTGAAATAACCTATCTAACGGTACTTGTTGCCACGCAAGTAGAGACGAGTGCATTTTTTAATGATTTTACTTCCGCAACTGTGGACGAGGAACAATCTCCACTCACGACTTCAGCATTATGCGTTTATGCGCAGAGCCTTGATCTTTTTTTGTTATAACTAGAACTTCTATGTCAAATAAACAGGAATGTTTGCCATAATTTTCACACAAGGCTGTTTTAGAATCAGTAAATATTTTCGTAGTTTTTATTTACTAGTTATTCGTGTTTAATAGTCTCACGCTCTTTCTCAAAGCAAAATAAACAAAATGACTACCATCCTATCTCTGATTGACTAAATTTTCAACCTTTTAGGATAATTCCCATCAAAAATTGCACACGAGTAATTACGAATACGTCCACGAAACGGCCAGCAGATGGCCATATATTCCATAGAATCATTCGTACAAGCAGCTATGCAGTCTCGCATGGAATCGTCCAAGAAATATTTCATCTTTGCAGGGACCGCGGTGGCTGAGCGGTCAAACTGCTGCTCGCCTCCCACCAAGGGGAACCGGGTTCAATCCCCGGCCGAACCACTCCCGGATATTCGCAAGTGGGAATAGTGCCGGACGATGCCGCTGGTCGGCGGGTTTCCTCGGGGATCCCCCGTTTCCCCCGCCCTTTCATTCCGTCGCTGCTCCATTCTCACCTCGTTTCATCCTCATCGGCCAAAACTTTCATCTTTGCATAAAGGTTTTGGTGTTGGTGAGTGTAGGGCTCGTGTATTGATGGTTGCTGCCCCACACAGGCGCTGTGCGAGGAGGGCGTTGCCGTGAACCGCGTGTCGCGAGCCATCCCCAACTACCTCATCAAGCTACTGCCGCCGCTCACCATATACAACCGCCTGCCTTACGCCGTCGAGGTCAAGATACCGTCCATCCGGTACGACGTGCGCGTCGAGGCGGGCGAGAAGACTAACATATATTTCCTCAACCTCCTCAACACGCACAAGATCTGCGTCGAGGTCAGTAGCTATCTCCACGGAGAACATAAGGACCTCTGTCTCTCTCTCTGTGTGCCTCTTTCTCTCTATCTATCCTCGTAAGCTTCCGGGTTCGAGTCCCTGGTACGTTGTTTCAGTGTTAAAATTGTGTTAGTTTATTGTGTATGCTGTCTTCGTTATTGCATTTTAAAATTTTCCATCTGCCCCAAACTGAAAAAAAAAATGGTCAAAATACGTGATGGGCAATGTCTCAGTGCTGTCGAATTTATCGCAAATAACATTTATTTACTTATTTTCTTGAATATAGCACTGTTTGATTGCTTTAGATTCAGTAAAGTTTATAGTGAGCAGTGAAATGTAGCTTTATGTTGTGTCGTTATATCAAAAGTGTAAAGTNCTTTAGATTCAGTAAAGTTTATAGTGAGCAGTGAAATGTAGCTTTATGTTGTGTCGTTATATCAAAAGTGTAAAGATTAAATTAGCAAACCAGGAGTAGATACTTTTTTGTTCCGCATAATGTGTAATTTGTGTGACACTTGGCTGCTAGTTAAAGTACACGTCTGACTATGGAAAGAGACACTGAAGCTGAAAGGAGAAATGACGCAGGGCTTTCAGGAGTTCTGAATGAACTGCAGTTTACACTAAGATAAGTTGGCACAGTTACGGACTCCCGTAAAAAGATTACATTTGAACCAAAAAATCTACGATGAAATTATACGCTAGATGCAAGTTAATGTGGCGTATAAGCATTAACATATGGTGGTAATGATTTTGAAATAATATTTGTGTATTGTATTCAAGAGACTTGTACATAACTGCAATGTTTCTTGTAAATTGGCTACTTGTGGTGCCTTTTGGATGTTACGTTGGCGACACGGTAACAGAATAACGTGGCAACCCTGGTTGCAGGTGCCGCAGTACCTGGGCAGCCCGTGGACGGGATGGTTCAGCTTGACGCCCGACCTGGAGGAGAAGACGGTCACCATGACGACGGAGTACGACACAGAGGGCGGCAACAAGCAGCTGGGGCTCAGTCTGCGAGTCGACCGCGCCGGCGCATGCGCCCTGCACCTGCACGCGCCCTACTGGATCATCAACAAGACCGGCCTGCCCCTCCAGATACGAGTAATACTACACTTCATATTACAGCCAGCATTTGACCCTTAAAGTCACGGATAAATATACCCTATTATAGTCGCGCTGGTCTGAGAACGGACNCCCGTGGACGGGATGGTTCAGCTTGACGCCCGACCTGGAGGAGAAGACGGTCACCATGACGACGGAGTACGACACGGAGGGCGGCAACAAGCAGCTGGGGCTCAGTCTGCGAGTCGACCGCGCCGGCGCATGCGCCCTGCACCTGCACGCGCCCTACTGGATCATCAACAAGACCGGCCTGCCCCTCCAGATACGAGTAATACTACACTTCCTATTACAGCCAGCATTTGACCCTTAAAGTCACGGATAAATATACCCTATTATAGTCGCGCTGGTCTGAGAACGGACTTGTATCCGCCTACCCGAGTGAAAAAGAGAGACTGGACGACTTGCAAAGCACCAACCACAGGTAGCTGGCAGGCGGGCAGACGAATCTGCAGGCACTCCCTCCCTCCTGCCATACCACCGTCGTCAAATTGTTTCCCTTCCCAGGGAAGAAGTGTCCCGGCATTGGCATAGCTCCCAAGTCCTAAGTTACTATAGCAGAGACGAGCAAAATTCACGCTATCTTTCGGGATAGACTTCACTGCCTTATACACAAGTGACCACAGTCCGTGATTTCACTGGCGCTGTACTTCAATCACCGTAACCTATCTGCTTGATCTCCTTACGAGAAATCGGTCTCTCCACCGTTGAAAATAGAGCTCTACAAGGTGTGACTCACATATTTTTGCCAACGGTTGAAGTCGGTCAAATGAACAGTAATTTGGAGTTCAGTTCATCCTTAAATAATTACGCAAATTTTGCATGTCTCTACTTATCAGGCGTTGCGATGAACAAATTACTTTATTGTAATAATTAAATTGTGTTATTAATAAAAAATTAATATTTTTTTATGAGTTTATTTATTTATTGCAGTGTTAAGCAGAGACTACATTCACATTCTAAGTGTAATTTTTTGTATTTCATTATATATTTATCTAGTAATATATTGTAATATACGACATTGTGACTGGAAAGGTGAAAGTGCATTGTACATAAATTAACTCCAAATATATAAATTGAATTATACAAATTTTTGTAAGCCAACATGATAATCAAAACAAAGGGTAATTCTAGTTAATTGGTATTTTTAACTTCGTGAGCAACTATTTTTACAATATTGGCGGATTTATATCACGTAACGTCCTGCGCCGCTATAACATATAAAAATTTAAGGTGCCAGAAATAGCTCGGCAGTAATGCATCAATGTGGCAAATTATTGGCTTTCGTAGTTAGTAAACACAATTTATTATGAATTTCATTTCTTGGTTTTTAATATTGTCTTCCATAAAATTGTAGATTACAGTTAAAATCTATAGTGTTGATTAATGTCCCGTGGCCTTTTAAAAGACTATTCAACACTACTGTGAATGAGTTCGCTATAAGCAACCACAACGTTCGCACTTTCATCAGAATGGCTGCCTCCTTGATGTGGTGCTTCTCGCCAGAAGGATCCAGGTTCGATTCCTGGCATTGTCCCTTTTGCAATTTTTCAAGTGGTCAGCGGGCCTCGCTCACCATCATACTGCTGAAGGAGATGGTAAAGAGTCGTAGATTCGTCCTGTCGCATGGAGAGCGTAAACTCGTCCAAGAGTAACAGCAGCCGAGTGACTGCATTTAGAGATGGGACTACAAGGTATCCTTTATATCTGAAGTGACATGGAATGAAAAACTAAAGCGGGACAGTGATGAAATTCAATGTTAGAGGAAACGGGAGTAATCCAAGAGAGCACATTGACCAATGACAATATCAGCCATATTTCCAACAATCGAAATTCTGGTAGTCGGCACTTTACTGGCGCCGCCACTGTGCTATCCTCGTCTCCAACATGACGCAGTTTGAGCTCCGAGTCGTGCATCAAGTGTTTCGGCTGATGATTTTTTTTTAAACTCTGTGTAGCTGGTTTGTAGGTGAATTTGATGAAAGTTTGGCCTTACAGTTTAGTTGACAGTGTAGTAATTACATACAGAGATAGTCCCTTGGACATGCAAGAAAAGCCCAGGACTAGCACTAAGGAATAGTCCCGGCATTCGCCTCACTTGGGAAGTTCTCTCACTTATCATTTGATACTCAATCCGGCATACAGGTAGTACGGTGGATAGCCGCCTTAATTTTGTTTGGAGTGAATACCGATTATGAGGTCGACACAAGGGGTACCAGGATGTAAATAGCAACGTGACGTTTGCAGGGAAATCCATCCTGACATTATTACTTCGTCATTAATAACACGATCGAAATAAACGCGGCCTCGTTCGCTGCACATTCGTGAGACGTAGATGGGAGCCGGCGGTGACTGGCGGGAATTTTGATCGGAAGTGAACATTTCCCCGGCAGTACATCCCACGACACCTCTGTGCTAGCACGCTGATTTCGTTGCCAAATGAAATATATCGTATAGATCTGTTCCTTTAAGCAATAAAGGCCAAAGACCCACTTCGTTTTAGGGTTTAATTTGCATACACCATAGAAAATATAACCATCTAAAGCAGATGTATCGATGTAAAACTCACCATTGTGTCCCCCACACAACCATTCCCAGACTTTTACAATTGTTTTCAAAATGATGGTATTATTCTTTTAATGTTAAATTATCACGTGGCTATTAAATGCTCCTATTTGAAAGCGCAGCGCAAAACTTACAACTGCATTGCTATGATGTGATGAAGTAGTAAGTATTAAACTCCGCGTGAAATGATGGGCGCAGAGAGGAATGCTGCTTCATCTTGCTTTGCACTGCTTTGGTGCAATTGTCAGGTAGATATAATTAATTGGGTTCTGAAGTGATTTCGAAAAATCAACACCTGACGGAAAACGAATCCGGGTCCTCTGGAACGCTATTTTAAGGAGACTCCTTAGTAAAATACTATGTAAAATCAATGTTTGTGCATATACGCTTAGATAAGTAAACATATGTTCTGGGAATATGACGTTTCTCCAATAAAGGTAATAAAAAAAAAACGTTATCTACAGACGCCACTTTTTAGTTCTATCCAATTGAACATTTTTGAAAAAGGGGAAAAAAAGTGAAAATAGTATAACATATCATTTTGATGGCTTTTCTGCTCAGTTTCCTAAACGTAAAGAAGAAAAGTGCAGAAAGTATCTCGAGTTTAATCCATTGCCTTACATCGCGTGTGTAGTAATATTCTGCTACTGCAGATCTAATTTGTGAGAAATTCAGCTTCCCAGAAATGAAAATCATAGCCTTGGGAGAGCTCGCCTCGATGCTTCCTTAATGGTGACACTACGGGTGAGCCGGATATACTTTGTAATATTTTTGTTACAGCCATTACTGGTGATCTCTGNCGCGTGTGTAGTAATATTCTGCTACTGCAGATCTATTCCTTAATGGTGACACTACGGGTGAGCCGGATATACTTTGTAATATTTTTGTTACAGCCATTACTGGTGATCTCTGTTAGTTTTACACATTTCTGCAACAACAGAAAGGCTAATATCCTGGCTGGTGTGTTGTTTGTTGTCTATCTTTGTATTGTAGGCTTATGTCCGTGTCTGTACAAAACTTGCTGTTTAATAAATAACATTATAAATGGGAAGTGAAGGAATTTGCGAGCGGGAGGCATGTTGTGTGCGCAGAGCTCGCTGTCGGACGTGGTGTACGAGGCGGGCGGCGAGGAACCACTNTGCGAGCGGGAGGCATGTTGTGTGCGCAGAGCTCGCTGTCGGACGTGGTGTACGAGGCGGGCGGCGAGGAACCACTACTGTTCTGCTACAAGAAGCAGGCTCGGCGGCGCCTGGTGCGTATCCGCGCCTACCACTCCTCCTGGTCGTCGGCGTTCTCCCTGNTACTGTTTAATAAATAACATTATAAATGGGAAGTGAAGGAATTTGCGAGCGGGAGGCATGTTGTGTGCGCAGAGCTCGCTGTCGGACGTGGTGTACGAGGCGGGCGGCGAGGAACCACTACTGTTCTGCTACAAGAAGCAGGCTCGGCGGCGCCTGGTGCGTATCCGCGCCTACCACTCCTCCTGGTCGTCGGCGTTCTCCCTGGACACGGCGGGCTGCGCGGGGCTGGTGGTGTGGCGCGACCGAGAGCGCCGTCGTAGGTACCGCGTCCTGCTCAACGTCGCAGTGGCGCGCCTCTGCCCGCAGCTCAGCCGCATCGTCACCCTGCTACCCGGCTTCCTCGTCTCCAACACCACGCGCAAGCACCTCCGCTTCATGGAGGAGAACGAGCGTGCCGACCTCTGGATCGACCTCGCCCCTGGACAGGTGGGCTACCTTCTTTCTCTCTTCTTGCCTGACTGTTAGCCTACCTTGTACCTTGTCCCCTGGACTGGTAGGTCACCCTCTTAATCACATCCGCACAGGTGGGCTACCTTCTTTCTCTCTCCCTGCCTGACTGTTAGCCTACCTTGTACCTCGTCCCCTGGACTGGTAGGCCACCCTCTTAATCACACCTTCACAGGTGGGCTACCTTCTTTCTCTCTCCCTGCCTGACTGTTAGCCTACCTTGTATCTCGTCCCCTGGACTGGTAGGCCACCCTCTTACTCACACCCTGACAAGTGGGCTACCTTCTTTCTCGCTCCCAGACAGGTAGACTACCATATGTATCGCCCCCTGATAGTTGGGCTACCTTTCGTCCCCTTACAGGTGGCTTACATTATTTCTCACCCCCGGACAGGTAGGCTACCTTCTTAATCGCCCCCGGACAGGTAAACAACCTTATGTATCGCCCCCTGATAGTTGGACTACCTTATTCCTCAGCCCCTGACAGGTGGCTTACATTGTTTCTTACCCCCGGACAGGTAAACAACCTTATTCCGCACCCCTGATCATGTCGGCCACCTTCTTGCTCGCACTCTGACAGGTAAGCTATTATCTTCTTCCTCGCCCCTAGATAGGTAGGCTACCTTATTCCTCGCTCTCGGACTGGTAAGTTACCTTCATACGAACCAATATTCCCCAACGACTTCCCATACCCCTTCTCGCTTTGACCTCTGGCAGAATGCTGCTCTCTAAGCTGAATATGACTGAACTACTTGCAATAACTCGAAAGCCGATCAGTACACATTGGAATAAGAATTAGACATTCCTAAAAATTTAAAATGATTACATATACCGTGGCAATGTATCATGGCTGTTATCAGTTAAGTGCGAACCTTCCGCAGATAAACGTCCACAGGTATGCGCAAATACCTGCCAACACATGTAGCCCCTTAATCACGCTCACTTGTCTAATATAGATTTTCTGGTTATCTGAACACATTCGGAAGTGCTGCATTGAAACGTTTTACTAAACATAGTTGTTTTTCTTAATTTCATACCCACATACGAAAATTAATAGCATTACCACGCATCTCATAATTAGCATAAATCTGTTTACTAAGTAATTCTGTAAAATTTCTTAGAACGAAAATATGTTACATGTACGCAAATATTTACCAGTACGTCTTTCCGTGGCTTATTAAAAAATATAACAAATTGTTAAAAATATTCTTGCAGATAACCTACAGTTGATGGAAGCTTTTTGTTACTATTCACATAAATTAAATGTTGCCCACTTTAAACTTTAAATACACTGATATGCTTTTGNCTCTCTCCCTGCCTGACTGTTAGCCTACCTTGTACCTCGTCCCCTGGACTGGTAGGCCACCCTCTTAATCACACCCTCACAGGTGGGCTACCTTCTTTCTCTCTCCCTGCCTGACTGTTAGCCTACCTTGTACCTCGTCCCCTGGACTGGTAGGCCACCCTCTTACTCACACCCTGACAAGTGGGCTACCTTCTTTCTCGCTCCCAGACAGGTAGACTACCTTATGTATCGCCCCCTGATAGTTGGGCTACCTTTCGTCCCCTTACAGGTGGCTTACATTATTTCTCACCCCCGGACAGGTAGGCTACCTTCTTAATCTCCCCCGGACAGGTAAACAACCTTATGTATCGCCCCCTGATAGTTGGACTACCTTATTCCTCAGCCCCTGACAGGTGGCTTACATTGTTTCTTACCCCCGGACAGGTAGGCAACCTTATTCCGCACCCCTGATCATGTCGGCCACCTTCTNGGCTACCTTCTTTCTAGCCCCCGGACAGGTAAACAACCTTATTCCGCACCCCTGATCATGTCGGCCACCTTCTTGCTCGCACTCTGACAGGTAAGCTATTATCTTCTTCCTCGCCCCTAGATAGGTAGGCTACCTTATTCCTCGCTCTCGGACTGGTAAGTTACCTTCATACGAACCAATATTCCCCAACGACTTCCCATACCCCTTCTCGCTTTGACCTCTGGCAGAATGCTGCTCTCTAAGCTGAATATGACTGAACTACTTGCAGTAACTCGAAAGCCGATCAGTACACATTGGAATAAGAATTACACATTCCTAAAAATTTAAAATGATTACATATACCGTGGCAATGTATCATGGCTGTTATCAGTTAAGTGCGAACCTTCCGCAGATAAACGTCCACAGATATGCGCAAATACCTGCCAACACATGTAGCCCCTTAATCACGCTCACTTGTCTAATATAGATTTTCTGGTTATCTGAACACATTCGGAAGTGCTGCATTGAAACGTTTTACTAAACATAGTTGTTTTTCTTAATTTCATACCCACATACGAAAATTAATAGCATTACCACGCATCTCAGAATTAGCATAAATCTGTTTACTAAGTAATTCTGTAAAATTTCTTAGAACGAAAATATGTTACATGTACGCAAATATTTACCAGTACGTCTTTCCGTGGCTTATTAAAAAATATAACAAATTGTTAAAAATATTCTTGCAGATAACCTACAGTTCATGGAAGCTTTTTGTTACTATTCACATAAATTAAATGTTGCCCACTTTAAACTTTAAATACACTGATATGCTTTTGNATGGAAGCTTTTTGTTACTATTCACATAAATTAAATGTTGCCCACTTTAAACTTTAAATACACTGATATGCTTTTGCCTTCAAGTTGATATAATCCTGCTTGCCCATTGTGCAAAAAACGTTTCATCACGTGTCTCATAAGTAAGAATTGTTGTTACTTTATATTTTAAGTTTATCCTGAAATGATCACTGCAAAGGCTTAAACTATTCAGTTAAAATATTAAGGGTGAAAATATGTAAATGTTAAAGAAAAACCTAACACAAAATATTGAGTAAGCTACATATTTTTCCCAGTGCACAGCTTTCTGGCCAGAGACGGACTCCATGAGGATGTACGTCAAGTTTCGGGACAGCAAGCTCGTTTCACAGCACTTCCCCATCACGCAGACACACCAGACTGTGCTCAGGATGGACAAAGGGGTTTGTCAAACTTAACTCTGCATTCTATGTTTTGAATAACTTTACGTTTAGCAATTTATCGTTGGTTTTCTTTTGAAGAAAATGCCAAAGTTCTGTAAAATTGTTTAATTTTTTTAACAATGCTTTGATAGGAATACATTAATTTTATCCTGTTGTTTCTACGAAAATATACTAGATGCAAATGTTATGAAAGGGAGAAATTTTATTGGCAAATTAATGTTACTATAAAATTGTGTACATTTACTGTAAATTGCGTTTATCCCGGTAAATATTAGTGGAAATAAAAAGCCAGGATATAATAGTACCCAGAATTTATTCCGCACAAATTATCAGAGGTGATTCTATACAAAGAGATCACGTTTAGNCCAGGATATAATAGTACCCAGAATTTATTCCGCACAAATTATCAGAGGTGATTCTATACAAAGAGATCACGTTTAAATACAAAGAGATCACGTTTATATACAAAGAGATCACGTTTAGATACAAATAGATCACGTTTAGATACAAATGAACTNATACAAAGAGATCACGTTTATATACAAAGAGATCACGTTTAGATACAAATAGATCACGTTTAGATACAAATGAACTGTAGGTTTATGAGTCTGAGTCACGCTCTGTGGTAAACCTTTAAATTTATGTCATCGAATTTTTTCAGGATGATTCTGGAGAAATAGCACCTAGAAGTACCTTATAGTTACCGACAAAATCTTTATTATTGCTATCTTAAAACTCACAGTGACGAAATTTCAAATATGTTTTCCATNGGATGATTCTGGAGAAATAGCACCTAGAAGTACCTTATAGTTACCGACAAAATCTTTATTATTGCTATCTTAAAACTCACAGTGACGAAATTTCATATATGTTTTCCATTAAAAGTTTTATAATTCCATATACAGTGTGAGTTTCTCCTCTTGTATTTTGATTAAATCAACTGTTCATTTGTATTAATGTTTTAACCAGTTATTTGTATCGTCTTTCACATTGATTACGCCAAGTTCATTCAAATGTCGCCATGTCTTCGGGGTATGGCAAGCAACATCCGTGAAGGAAGGAAGGGATTAAGGGAATTACCGTCACGTTACAACATATAGTGTCGGCAAGATGGGGACGCGAAATGTATTTATATGTCAAGTATATAAGTTATATAGCGTTAGTCAGAAAAAGTGTTTGCATGAGTAATTTTCGGCCAATATGACAGAAATTAAGCAATGCTTCCCAAGATCGCTGGCCTAACAATTTCAGACCCACACAAATTAATGGTGTCAGGTGTTGCAAATAAGAAAATTGTTTATGCGTGCTGTAGACAGGCCTTGTTTCGATGTTACAAGCAATAAGGCGTAATATCAGTAGGTAGTTGTCTAAAATAATGCAAGCCATTTGTAACCTAGGAGGAAAGTGCCGTTTAAAAATAAGTTAAATTCATAGAAGACCACTGGGCATTGAGCCTCGCAATTTACAGCACTGGGTCCGAAGGGGTTGAAGTAGCGATCAGGCCTAGATAGAAAATGTTAAATAGCTTAGAGCTAGATAGAGAAAGTAGTGCTCCTAGAATGCCTTGAATAGGGCTGGTGCTAGGAGGGGAGGTGTTGAGGCCCGGCTCAGCTAGCGCCGGGAAACATTATTATTAGAGATGATGGAAAATCGCGAAAAAAGTTTATGGCAACATACGTTATTGAACACTATAACTAGTCTAATCTTGCATGATAGCAATAACAACGTTTTGACTAGGCTAAGATGTTTGCAGACCAATAACGAACGTTCTGCCTTATAGTATCAGAATCCTCATTGGCCCAGTGAAATGGGGCAGTAGCTTCATACATGCATGACAGCCAATTAGTAAAGAAAACCGTGGAACATTTGCACAGTACGTTGAATCCTAGCAAACAGTCAACTTTTCCCTCTATAAACCACCATGCATAATTATCATACATATGGCCCTGAGTGTATGCAAGCAGTGAAATGCTTGAGTCACAATAGTACAATGAGCACTACACAACAGCCGACATGACGTCAGAGCGTGACGAAAGGTCACATGATATTTCATTCAGTGTTCAAAAAAATTCTTGGCAGTATTTATTCGACAAATGTGCTTGGCTGTCACAGAAAATCTTAAAATGGCCAGTAAATCATATATTATATATCATATTTATGACATAAAACTCATGACAAAGTGAAAGATNATGAGCACTACACAACAGCCGACATGACGTCAGAGCGTGACGAAAGGTCACATGATATTTCATTCAGTGTTCAAATAAATTCTTGGCAGTATTTATTCGACAAATGTGCTTGGCTGTCACATAAAATCTTAAAATGGCCAGTAAATCATATATTATATATCATATTTATGACATAAAACTCATGACAAAGTGAAAGATNAAAATCTTAAAATGGCCAGTAAATCATATATTATATATCATATTTATGACATAAAACTCATGACAAAGTGAAAGATGAATTCCTTTTGACAAAATTTAAATGCACGTGAAAAGAAAGCATTTAAAAAAACTTAAATATATTTTAGCGCCAAGTCAGCTTGTTTACTATTTATGTAGTGTAGTAGGAAAATGCCCACAAAATTTGTTTTATGATGGTGTCATTGCATTCTTTGCTCACCTTGACTAACCCAACACGACGAAAAGTAGAAGTACACTCATTTGCAAAATAATTGGTTACCCTGACGGTGACATCACAGGAGCATGTAGATGGATACAGGCTCATTACATGGTAGAATGTATACAGAAAACATCAAATTATTGTACCACACCAAGTATATATTGCAGGAGACCAATACTTGCAGGATGCATATAGTATAGCGTTGGAACAGCCGTAGTATAGAGACAGGCGGCGATACGGTTGGGCATGGAGGCATACAGACGTTGGATGTTCTCCTGAGGAAGATCCTGCTAGAGCTGGCTCAAGTGACCCTCCAAATCTGCCGTAGTTTTCGCTGGCCAAAGTTGCCGTCCAATCTGGTCCCAAACGTTTTCGATGGGCGAGAAGCCTGGGACCTTACTGGCCATCACATTACGAAGGCAGACCAGAGATACGTGTGCTGTGTGATNTCGATGGGCGAGAAGCCTGGGACCTTACTGGCCATCACATTACGAAGGCAGACCAGAGATACGTGTGCTGTGTGAGGCCAGGCATTATCCTGCTGGAAAATAGGGTTGTCAAACTACACCAGGAAGTGCACATAACGCAGAAATTCCTGGACGTATCACCGTTCCATCTGGGTTCTTCCANGTTGTCAAACTACACCAGGAAGTGCACATAACGCAGAAATTCCTGGACGTATCACCGTTCCATCTGGGTTCTTCCAATCACCACCAGTGGGGTGTGGGAATCGTAGGAAACGTAACCCCACACCATCACATCTCTCGCTGGGGCGGTGCACTTCTCTACAATGAAGCGCTGATCTAGCCGCTGGCCAGGACGTCTCCAGACTCGAATTCGGTGATCGTCTGTATACATACAGAACCGTGATTCGCCGCTGAACATCACTCGTCGCCAATCCGCAAGCTACCATGCTACCCATTCTCGGGAGATGCTCAGGTTGAAATGGTGGACGTCGTAAAAGACACCACAACCACAGGTACCGCTGTGCTAACCGCCTTGATATGGCGCTGGTGGACACAGGCATAAGCCCAGCTGCGATAATATGTCCCTGGATGGTGCTCAGCGACACCAGTGAAGTGCTTACAGCCTGTCGTACCATGAAACAATCCTTTCTACTTGTGATCCTCTGGGATCTACCCAAGCCTTCTCAACAAGCACCCTCCTATTCCCACTGCGTCCAACAGTGTAGACAGAATGGTTCAAGTGGCGAGCAATGCCTGTCGAAAGCACTGTCGAGGTATACCGCGTGTTCACTGAACTTAGCTCTGTGGCTCATATTGCTACTAGGTCCTTAATTCGGTGTCTTGCAGCTATGAATGATGAAAGGACATANAACTTAGCTCTGTGGCTCATATTGCTACTAGGTCCTTAATTCGGTGTCTTGCAGCTATGAATGATGAAAGGACATGTATTCCCCCTAGTGGCACATCCACGCAAGCAAACCACAACATGTCGGGCTATGATGATACAGTGCGGCAACCTTCGTTCTGCACGCACTATTCTTTCATATTGATAAGATTTTATGCAAGTGAGTGCAAATTCTACTTAGGTCGTGCTCTCGTGGCTGCGACTTTGACAAGCTGACCTTGCANAGATTTTATGCAAGTGAGTGCAAATTCTACTTAGGTCGTGCTCTCGTGGCTGCGACTTTGACAAGCTGACCTTGCATTCCATTCGCCTGTTGTACATTTTTTGTCTTGTCAGAGCTGTCGTGTTGTACTCCTGCGACTCCAGCATAAAGAAGTAAGGACTTGAGTGAAGGACGTGTACGTTGCTGTGTGCAGTGCGGGTTGTGCGTGGAGGTGAGCGGCGGCGGTGAAAGGCCATTTTCCATCACGTTCCGCGGCTACAGCTCCGGCGAGGCCCCGGTGCGCGTCGACAACCTGTGCGAGGACCTCTTCCTCAAGATACACCAGCAGGACCTGGGCCAGGTGGCGCTGCTGTCGCCCTACCAGTCCGTGCTCTACACCTGGGACGACCCTTGCCGTGAGCGCACCCTCCTCTGGAACGTCTACAACAACAAGGGCAAGGGCTTCCTCGCCGACATATGGCGCGTGAGTATTGAATACACTCCGCACAAAAATATGGATGTATGAACAACATTTCTGTACCCATAATCAATGCAGATTGTTAGTATAGAGACTGAAGTCTTGTACCCTGAAAACATGTAGACTTTTAATATGGTGACAGCAATCAGACTTGTTGTAGGAACANAGAGACTGAAGTCTTGTACCCTGAAAACATGTAGACTTTTAATATGGTGACAGCAATCAGACTTGTTGTAGGAACAAAATTTCTGTACTCACAACACACGTAGACTTTTAATATGGGGAGAGCAATAGAATTTGATGTAAGAACAAAATATTTGTAACCATAGCGCACGCAGACTGTTTATATCAGGGTTGCCTGCAATAATATTGGTTTGTATGAACCAGATTCTTGTGCTCATAACCCACGTAGACTGTTAATGTAGGGATAGCAGTCAGATTGGTTGTGGGAACCAAATTTTTGTACCCATAACCCAAGTATACGGCTAATATAGAGACAGAAATCTGATTGGTTTATACCATCTAAATATCGTTAATTTCGATAGCAATTGTAACAGAATTGTATGTTATGGTCTTGTCTGTGATTGTATCTCCAACTGGTATATATACATAGCTTGTTATTATTTTGCTTAAGGTATTTATTTTCCGGCTTAACTGGAAGCACAAGAGTGTATGGCAACATAAGTGAAATTAACGGACAGTGACATTTTACAAATTTTGATTTCAAAAGTGCTCACTTTATCATGAACAGCCTGTGCAGATTTTTAATTATGTTTTATCGATCTACAGGCTATAGGTAGGGCCACCTGTTATTTGCGAAGTTATTATACTCATCTTGGACTTTAACATCCTTCATACGTTTCCGTTATTCACAACGTGTGTTTCAAAGGAAACATTTCCTTACGTGAGTTTAACAATCTGAACTAAGGTAACCGGATACTAAACGACCGTGATTTGTGGGCAGACAGCTAAAGCGCGCAATAAATAAAGTTGGCCCAGATCCGTTGAACGGTGTAGAACTATACAGAGAACAAACATATATACATACAAACAAACTTTGACTTATTCATAAATTAATAAAGTATAACCCAGATTTTACATCCCCCGTTTTCCCTTTGAATACACCAATTTATTTAAGTACCACCATTACAATGTATTAAATTCCTGTCATTTACACTGCAATTAATGATATGGTTTCCCTTGTTTTATGCTATTTATTTTAATACATTTCAGTCTTATTTATTAAACACAGATGCAGATGTTGAGAGAGAAATAATATGTACAACACAGTTCCATTGTAAAGTAAAAGTGTCACGACGGCAAATGTTTTCACTTAGGAAAAACAACTGATCAGACCTGCAGAAGGTTTATAAACAAAGGGATAACTTGAAAGGAGATAGAGTAAACAGTTTTAAATAAAACTTAAAATTTCACTGGGGTAATCAAAGTACANCCCAAGTATACGGCTAATATAGAGACAGAAATCTGATTGGTTTATACCATCTAAATATCGTTAATTTCGATAGAAATTGTAACAGAATTGTATGTTATGGTCTTGTCTGTGATTGTATCTCCAACTGGTATATATACATAGCTTGTTATTATTTTGCTTAAGGTATTTATTTTCCGGCTTAACTGGAAGCACAAGAGTGTATGGCAACATAAGTGAAATTAACGGACAGTGACATTTTACAAATTTTGATTTCAAAAGTGCTCACTTTANAGAGTGTATGGCAACATAAGTGAAATTAACGGACAGTGACATTTTACAAATTTTGATTTCAAAAGTGCTCACTTTACCATGAATAGCCTGTGCAGATTTTTAATTGTGTTTTACCGATCTACAGGCTATAGGTAGGGCCACCTGTTTTTTGCGACGTTATTTCACGCATATTGTTCTTTAACATCCTTCATACGTTTCCGTTATTCACTACGTGTGTTTCAAAGGAAACATTTCCTTACGTGAGTTTAACAATCTGAACTAAGGTAACCGGATACTAAACGACCGTGATTTGTGGGCAGACAGCTAAAGCGCGCAATAAATAAAGTTGGCCCAGATCCGTTGAACGGTGTAGAACTATACAGAGAACAAACATATATACATACAAACAAACTTTGACTTATTCATAAATTAATACAGTATAACCCAGAATTTACATCCCCCGTTTTCCCTTTGAATACACCAATTTATTTAAGTACCACCATTACAATGTATTAAATTCCTGTCATTTACACTGCAATTAATGATATGGTTTCCCTTGTTTTGTGCTATTTATTTTAATACATTTCAGTCTTATTTATGAAACGCAGATGCAGATGTTGAGAGAGAAATAATATGTACAACACAGTTCCATTGTAAAGTAAAAGTGTCACGACGGCAAATGCTTACACTTAGGAAAAACAACTGATCAGACATGCAGAAGGTTTATAAACCAAGGGATAACTTGAAAGGAGATAGAGTAAACAGTTTTAAATAAAACTTAAAATTTCACTGGGGTAATCAAAGTACANAAGGGATAACTTGAAAGGAGATAGAGTAAACAGTTTTAAATAAAACTTAAAATTTCACTGGGGTAATCAAAGTACACATAGACTTAACTATCAGCTGCTGTTTACAGACAGTAGAGGAAAACCTATGTTTAACGTTACTGTAATAATATATTTTTAAATTACTACAAAAATGATTTAAATAGTAAACAGTGCTTAAAATTAATTATATGTATGCTTTGGCATCTTACAATATTTAACAGAAGTATCTAGGCTCACCTAGATTGTGGAAGGGGGGGGGGGACCTCTTGGCGGCTTTGGGTATATTTAATGCCCATTGATCTACAGTAACATTATCTGCTGAAGGTAGTCTTTGATTTTGATTTTTTCCATCCATTTACACTTCCACATCCCCCCATTCAGTCCATGTTACACAATCATGTCCCTATAAATGTGTAAAATAGGGTTTCGTATGCATTCCAGCTGTAGTGCTAAAAGAAAGTCTTTGGCAACTAGTTTCCAAGCAGAAGTTGTTCTCAGTGTGCTGGAAGGTGGATGGGGAGAGAGAGAGAGTGTGCGTGGTGTTTGCAGGACGGCAGCGGGCAAGAACGTGTGAGCTTCCACACGGTGCGGCAGCCGAGCTCTGCAGCCAACTCGCACACGGTGGCTGCCAAGCTGACGGCGAGCCTCAAGCGCATGTCACCACGTCCCCCACCGCCACTACTAGAGGACGCCGCCAGCAGCAGCAGCAGCGACGACTCCGAGTGCGAGGAGCACAAGCCGCAGGTATCACACGCTTCACATACACACGCACATCCACCGACTCCTCCAGTTGCTTCCACGCCGTCTGCACTCGAGGTGAGGCGGGCTGATGTTCGTCTCCTGCCCACGTCCCTGGGTGTAGCCCTCCCATCGCCACCATCGAGCGAGGTCTTGCAACGGTAAACCCTGTACTCGCGTTCTGGAGGGCCCGGGTTACATTACCTGTCCGAACATCTTGATGGTTCCTTGGTACAGGCCCTGGCCGATTCCTTCCCGATTCCGGATTGTCCATTGTCGCTGCTTGGTGGCATGCAGAACATATAATATACACTATTATACATGGAAATGGCTGCACTCATAAGGTGTCTTCCAATTGCAATAAAATTGTGGCTGCATACAGTATCAATTAATAAATGAAAATTGTTAAAGTGACGTCACAGAAACGTAATTGCAACACGTCATATAGAGGGCGCTTGTTGCTACTAGCCAATATTTATAAAATGCANTGACGTCACAGAAACGTAATTGCAACACGTCATATAGAGGGCGCTTGTTGCTACTAGCCAATATTTATAAAATGCCATAATACAGACTGTTAAAGCAAAAATCTGCGTCATAAGAGGCAGATGTGCTCGCGAAGAATATTACCACCCAGAATTTAAACGGGGATGTATTTTCGGACTGCGCGAAGCCGTCCTACAGACATTCATATTCACCGCGCAGTCGCCAGTGTGAAACTATGTGTGCAGGCGTGGATACGCATAGGTCAAAAGTCACGCAGAGTAGGTACTTGTCCTGCCAGACGCGCTACAGATAGGGAAGATCGCCGTATCCGCCGACGTACAGTAGCGGAACGTGGCATCACATACAGAGAGTTACTGCAGATTGCGCTGAATTCGCTGGTCTCGACAAGAACCATCCGTCGCCGTTTGAACGAGGCTGGTCAACAGGCGCGTGTTTACTGAAACGTTTGTCGTCAGCCCCTCGTCTCTGAGCGGCACGCCATCAATGGCGCCAGGAACGTCAACATTAGACAGAGGAATGGCGACGCATTGTATTCTCCGATGAGTCCCGCTTCAATCTCAATGCAGATGATGGTCACAGCAGGTTCTGGAGTTACAGTGGGTAACGAAAAGTTCCTGCACTGATTCTGGAACGACACACGTCCCGGACACCGGATGTTGTGTTATGGCGTGTCACTAGTTATGACTCCCGGTCGCGTCTCGTGGTTGTGGATGGTACAGACACTGCACAGCGATATACCGATAAGGTTCTGCGGCCCCAGTTTCTGCCATTTTTGCGCAGCATACCCAACGCTATCATGCCGCAAGATAATGCCTGCTCCCATACAGCTCGCCTCACTCAACAGGCTCTACAAGATGTAGACAATATTCCTTGGCCTTCCAGGTTTCTATATATGTCCCCTATTGAATANCAGTAAATTAAACAGTCATTCCAGCTTGTTCATATGATACTATTCTTAATATATGACTTAATATAATTCAGTATATTATATGATGAAAAACGGAATAGTAATTACTATATTTTATTGATATAATGCAGCAAAAATATATAAGAACTTGTCTGGTCCTACTTTAGAATGTCGATCTAAAGCTATTTTTATATTTCTAAAATTCCGGATGTTAAAACGTTTTCTGGGATTATTTTGATATAAAAATACACTTCGGACCTATAAAATTTGGTAGTGAATACCTACAAACAAAACAATGAGAGAACGTAAACACCTAAAAAATTTGAGTTTGGCTATATGTGCTACTCGGAATCGCCGAATTTGTCCGTTGCTCGAAATTCTCACCCAAAACGCGGCGTGGGTAATTATAAACTTCCACAACGCGTCCTGTGCAATTATTTCGGCCATTTAGCATTTGAAACTCTGCGTCGTGGCAATTGCACTTTGCTCAGTAGCATAAATAATATTGCTACTCGCTTTGTGGCCCCTACAAATTACCCAGAACGTGATGTGTGTATTCTGTCTGTACACCCTACGTATTTATCCTCGTTTAGGTTAAGTTTGGTTAGATTAAGATAGGTTAGGTTATGTTCGGTTAGGTCAGGTTACGTTCTTCAACATTAGTTTAAAAATTTACTTCGTTTAGGAAACTGCAATCAGCACAGCGCGTTGCGGGTAAAACCGGAATACTCACAACGTACTATACAGGCTATATCAGTGCAGCGGTTACAAACTTCCAGGAGAGATAGAGAACACCTAGACGATCGGAAATCACATAGCAATGCATCGTCGGAAACGCTTTCCTGGCGCGGTAGTGCCGACACAAAACACAAGAACGGAAGGACACGAACACGAACCTTGATTTCTTCTTCTGGGGTTACGTCAAGGCACTGGTGTACGAAACTCCCGTCAACAGTGTTGAGGAACTTGTTGCACGCATCGTGGCAGCTGCTGGGGAAGTCCGCGACACGCCCGGTATTTTCGCCAACCTCAGATCTTCAATGCGCCGGAGATGTGAGGCCTGCATCACAGCCCGGGGTCGTCATTTCGAACACCTTCTTTGATTTTTGCAGTGCTAAGAAAATAAACATGTTTTCTCACCCTGCTCGTGTCCTTCCTTTATTGTGTTAAGTGTCGGCACTACCGCGTCAGGAAAGCGTTTCCGACCATGCATTGCTATGTGATTTCCGATCGTCTAGGTGTACTCTATCTCTCCTGAAAGTTTGTAACCGCTGTACTGATGCACCCTGTATTGTTACTGCTACTGAGCAAAGTGAAATTTCCAGAACGCGTTTTGGAAGTTTATCCCTACCAACGCCCGCGTTGTGGGTAAGAATGTCGGGCAACGGGCGAATCCGGCGATTGCGAACAACGTTTACAATACTACTGCAGCAGGAGGTGAGCGGGTGGTTGGCGTGTGGTGCGTCGTTGCAGCAGCTGAAGAAGACACGCAGGGACAAGGTGGTGGTGTACTGGGTCAGCTACCTGGAGGGACAGCAGAGGGTGCTGCTCTTCACGCAGGACGAGAGAGTCGCCTGTCAGGCGCAGAGCCACATCGAGGCCGAGAAGTGCAGCCTCGAGTTGTTCGTTTCGCTGCGCGGCCTCGGCCTATCTCTGGTGAGCACTCTACTCTCTACACTCCGTCGTCGGCACCCATCACTGACACCTATACCCTTCTTTCCCGGATAGCACGTGAGCTTACAGCAAGCGTGCGTTTCACTTGAATTCGTCTTTCCGAACAAGCTTGTCATATCATGTGTGATTCCAACATTGATCAAGCCAAATTCCTAGTGAAAAGCACATACTGGCTAGGCTAACCATGTGCTATTCACGGTAAAGTGAGCACTTTTAGAAGCCCTTTCATTTAGAATAATTGTCAATACATATATTTTATTGTAGCCTTCGACGGTAACTTTCGCATCCGGTGAAATATATATATATACACTGCGGTTATTACTTAAAATGTAATTTTTATTTTATAAAGTGGTGGAAGGATAAAAAATGGCTAATACGAGAAAAGTGACTAGGGCCTTAAAAGTGCTACCTTTACCATGAACAGCCTATACAAGCGTACAGGCTTTTCACGACAAGCGTGATTAAAACTTTGGGGGCCACGGTGACTCAGTGGCTAGAACGCTTGCTTCCCACCAAGGTGAATCGGGTTCGATTCATGGCGAGGTCACTCTCGAATTTTTTCACGTGGGAATCGCGCCGGACTATGACGTTGGTTGGGGTTTTCTCGGGGATCTCCCGTTTTCCCAGCCTTTGCATTCCGACGCTTCTCCATACTCACCTCGCTTCACGTATCTGTTCACTAGACCGTGTTGAGAGCCGCCAAATATCTTCACTCCACTTGACTCAAACTTGAATACTGATTATGCTATCGGATTTGGAGTTACGTAGAATATTTTATCACTAATGACGAGATAATAATTTTTTTTTCACTGTTGCAATCATACGTGAAGTAAACCGATTTTAGTTTTATGCGCGCCGAAGAGAAAATGTCTGATAGTGTGCGCAAGCGATATTTTCAGTAGTCACTGTCCGTATTCTAACCACAGAGTATGTGCACTGAGGGAAAGGTTTGGTTGGGCCAACCAAACGTGTGTATTTGTATATGGCGAAACATGGATATAGTTGCTTTAGCGAAATATTTTTTTGAGTAAACCAAATACGAAATTCAATAAAACTGATTTGGTTCAGGTAACAAAATATATACTTGAACCAAACAAACCATGCTTTTGAGCCAACAAGATCTGCCTGACAACAAAATATTTGGGATGAATCTACCGTATAAATTAGTTTCGCCTTATACAAAAAAATATTTGGTTGGCTCAACCAAACCTTTCTCTCAGTGTAAGTACACAAAGACGAAATGGTGTGGCAGTATCCTTAACGTAGGCGTACCCACTTCTCGGATTGGCTTGTTTTTGACTGNCGTGAAGTAAACCGATTTTAGTTTTATGCGCGCCGAAGAGAAAATGTCTGATAGTGTGCGCAAGCGATATTTTCAGTAGTCACTGTCCGTGTTCTAACCACAGAGTATGTGCACTGAGGGAAAGGTTTGGTTGGGCCAACCAAACGTGTGTATTTGTATATGGCGAAACATGGATATAGTTGCTTTAGCGAAATATTTTTTTGAGTAAACCAAATACGAAATTCAATAAAACTGATTTGGTTCAGGTAACAAAATATATACTTGAACCAAACAAACCATGCTTTTGAGCCAACAAGATCTGCCTGACAACAAAATATTTGGGATGAATCTACCGTATAAATTAGTTTCGCCTTATACAAAAAAATATTTGGTTGGCTCAACCAAACCTTTCTCTCAGTGTAAGTACACAAAGACGAAATGGTGTGGCAGTATCCTTAACGTAGGCGTACCCACTTCTCGGATTGGCTTGTTTTTGACTGGCTACTGCATGCTGGGAGAATTTCCCTACTCACTGGACTACCTGCTAGAGAGGAGAGTGAGTACCTGTCGCTGATTGGCCAACGGCGTTCCAACATTCTGCTGACCAGTGAATCCATTCGACTGTAGTACGTCAATGATCGACGGTTTCAACTCTGTGTTACTAAGATCTGTGTATTCCAACATTGGGCTGCTTTCCTGCCAACAACACTATGAAAAACGTGTATAGGAATTGTGGTTCTAGATGCTTCCACACTTCCTTTAACCTATTTTAAAAGCAACTAGAATACATTAAAATTAGTGAATGCATTTTATTAATGTAAAATAGAGAAACTGTTAAAAATTCAAATGTAAACAATCACTTCCATCATTGTTGACCACGTCACTTCGACAGTTGTACTGGCCACGGCCGAGTTACTGTTGAGAATATGCTCAGAAAAATTGGTCCACCTCATATTTAGTCTATGTTTTGAAACTGAAATTATGACACGGAAATCAATAATTTATGTATAAGAAATGAAGTCAAGCCTTAAGTTAAATTTTGCGTCCAATGAGATTACAAGTAACTATAGGCTATTTACGGTAAAGTGAGTACTTTTGAAGGCCCTAGTTACTTTTTTCCTATCCGCCATTTTTTTATCCTTCGACCACTTTTTATAATACGTATTGCAATGTACGTAATAAACATGGTGTATATATTTCACCGGACTCCAAAGTTAACGTCTAGGACTAGAATACATATATATATTGATTATTATTCCAAAATAGAGGGCTTCCAAAAGTGCTCACTTCACAGTGAACATCCTATACGCGTGTGACCCCGTGTGTGTGACGCAGGGTAGTTTCTCCTCGCAGATGACGCGCAGCCAGGAGCTGGTGTACGTCAGCCTGTCCGACTCGGCGCCCGTCTGGGAGGTGAACGTGGCTCACCGCTGGAAGGTACTGGCGCTGGAACTCGCCTCCTGGGTCGAGGACAAGTGGCGCCAGGACCACAAGAAGGCGCAGATGAAGGACTACGTGCACGTCAGTACACCGCTACACGCACCTTACCTACTCTACTTGCCACTCCACTGCACTCGTCTCCTAAACACCATCCATCACGAGAAAAATGTTTTTTTTTATTATTGTACCGTGTACTTTTAGCCAATAACAGCAGTCGCACTTTCCTAGCAAAAACTTTTGCTAAGCATAATTTAAAATTAATTAAGACAAGATCTCTCAGTTGCACTTGGTAAACTTTCTGCAAATTGTTTGGTTTATTTTCCTTGTAAATTACGAGAACAGTAACGTCTTGACTTTGGCATGTAATTTTGCAAAAAAACAATTTGATATAAATAATTTTTATCTGAAATAAAATAGCTACAGAGAATGCCTATAAGTTGAACACTATGTTGTACAAATATAAATATACAAATGTTTTTTTTTTTGTAATAAATGCTTTTAACACTTTCCACTCTGCTCACTTTACTGGCATTTAAGACAAGCAAGAATTGNCAGATGAAGGACTACGTGCACGTCAGTACACCGCTACACGCACCTTACCTACTCTACTTGCCACTCCACTGCACTTGTCTCCTAAACACCATCCATCACGAGAAAAATGTTTTTTTTTTATTATTGTACCGTGTACTTTTAGCCAATAACAGCAGTCGCACTTTCCTAGCAAAAACTTTTGTTAAGCATAATTTAAAATTAATTAAGACAAGATCTCTCAGTTGCACTTGGTAAACTTTCTGCAAATTGTTTGGTTTATTTTCCTTGTAAATTACGAGAACAGTAACGTCTTGACTTTGGCATGTAATTTTGCAAAAAAACAATTTGAGATAAATAATTTTTATCTGAAATAAAATAGCTACAGAGAATGCCTATAAGTTGAACAAAATGTTGTACAAACATAAATATACAAATGTTTTTTTTTTGTAATAAATGCTTTTAACACTTTCCACTCTGCTCACTTTACTGGCATTTAAGACAAGCAAGAATTGNTTTTTTTTTTGTAATAAATGCTTTTAACACTTTCCACTCTGCTCACTTTACTGGCATTTAAGACAAGCAAGAATTGTGTCACTTATACCCACCATTATAGGAGCCACAATTTCTGTTGGCCTATGCTTTCCCATTTATCACCGTCCTACTGATTTGCACTACTTTTTAATCGCTTACTTAATTTAATAAAGTGTATTACTTGCTGATTGTTAGCCGATGGAGGGTGGAGTTAATAGTCTCCCAACCAAATATTGTTTTAAATGTAACAAGTAATAAAATAGATTTTTTCCATAGCAGTTATATTAAAAATATTGTTATTTTTATGACGAGCGTTACAGAAATTATATATATATATATATATGTCCGAATTTTGTTTTTAGTTGTAGATAAATTGTCCTTTTTAGAATAGACTGAGTCACACTCGGGCGTAGTGTTCTAAGTGTTAAAGTCGTTTCACGAATTTCAAACAAATCTCTGTAAAATAAATAACTGCTCATAATTACATATGTGCTACAGTACACTCTTGTATGCAAGCTCCCAGTAACGTTCGCAGCAAATACACCGAAGAGCCAAAAAAACTGGTATAAGCGTGCGTATGCACATAACAGAGGCATGGAACCAATCAGAGTAACGCGATGCGGTCGGTAGCGTCTATATACGGTTCAAGCCATCTGCTGCGTGACTGAACTGATGGCACGCATGCCATTGCGTCGACTTTCATTGTTCAGCTACTACAAACGCCTCAGACTGCAATGGGTACTTGAACACTTTCGCTGGCGTGCTGACTGGTGAAATGTAGTGTTTTCAGACGAGTCCCGCTTCAACCTGCCCTACAATGATGGCCGCATACTAATAATAGTAATAACCCGCAATTGGTCTACCACCTCTCCCCTATCCGACCACACTCCAATTCCATGCCCTTCCTGAACTTTGCAACCCCCCTCACAGATACCAATTCCCCCTCCAACTCATTCCACTCCCTCACAGACCTCACAAGCATAGACTGCCTACCCCGCTCCGACGCTCCCGTGGTGACCGGAATCTGGCAGCCTGCATTGTGGAGCGGCATAGCGGGAAAACGCCAAGAGTGATGGTTTGGGGCGCCATTGGATACAACATGAGATCACTACTCCTACGTACCGAGGGCAATCTGAACAGCAACCGCTACGTCAGCAAGGTTTTAGAGCCCGAGGTACTGTCCCTCCTTCAGACAACTCCAGAATCCCTATTTCAGCATGACAATTCCCGACCACATGTGGCGAGGAATGTGCAAGCCTTCTTCAATGAACGATGTGTATCACTGCTTCCTTGGCCTGCACGTTCGCCTGAAATGTCACCCATCGAACACGTCTGGGATATGGTTGGACGGCGACTTCGTCACGGTCCTCCACCAACCACTGTTGATGCGTTGTGGACTCGCATACAAACCCCGTGGAGGGAGATTCCCCAGGGACATATCCAAGTTCTCCTTAATTCCATGCCAAACCATTTGGGGGCTCCGATCGAAGCACGTGGGGACTTCACACCATACTGAATTATCAAGGACAGATATCATGTACAGTTTTGTAATCCTATTCATTTGTGCATAGTCATGTACCTAATTTGTGGTAAAAAGTTCATTTCAATCACATGTACCTTTCTTGGTGTTGCAAATTTCACAAACGNGTCATGTACCTAATTTGTGGTAAAAAGTTCATTTCAATCACATGTACCTTTCTTGGTGTTGCAAATTTCACAAACTTTAGTGTATTAACTAAATCACTCAGGTGTCCTGCATAGGTGCAAGAACGAAGAACATTGTGGGTTCGAAATTCTTGGTAAACATCAGAAATAGTCTGGGTTCTGTGGAGATATGGAAGTTTAATAAGGCTCGGCTTCACCACTTTTACAAAAAAACTTCGTTTTCGAGGCATAATTTCGGATTTATAGTAATTACTGACAATGAACGATTATAGAAAATTTACATTTTACGACTTGTTTAATATTTTGTGCGTAATTTTAATTGTGTGTTATCTGCTTAAAGTTGNGGCTTCACCACTTTTACAAAAAAACTTCGTTTCTGAGGCATAATTTCGGATTTATAGTAATTACTGACAATGAACGATTATAGAAAATTTACATTTTACGACTTGTTTAATATTTTGTGCGTAATTTTAATTGTGTGTTATCTGCTTAAAGTTGAGAACATATTTATATTTGATCAATAAGTTCCTGCATTTTGCAAGCAGGAAATAACACACAGTGAAAATTAGATACAAACGAATCAAACAACTAGTAAATTGTAAATTTTCTATAACTAAACAATTTTAATAATACCTCTGAAACTGAAATTATGACACGTAATAGACGAATTTCTGCAAAAGGGGTGAAGCCGAGCCTTCAGGGTGTCATGACAGGAAATGTTTAGGAACCGCGCTGTACACACGTATGAGCACTGGGTCTTGATGAGTTATGCTGATACGTATTTGAATAACTAGTATTTCCTTTTACAGCTTTATACGAAGCAGTTATTCTCGTGTTCCTTATAATTAAAATGTCACTCATAAGAGTTACGGTAGTGTGACGAAGTGGTCGCCTCCCGCACGGCGAGCCTGCTTCAGTTCCCGGCGGAGTCAATCCCAGGTTTTCGCACGTGGGAAACGTGGCTGTTGCCATTGGCGTATGCGTTTTCTCGGAGTGCTCATATTTCATCACCATTGCATTCCATTTATGCTTCATCTTCAGCTCATCTGATAAGCGCTGACCAAATTCATCTCAAAGCAGTGGTATTTATAAGGGCCTCGGTTCTTGTTAGTTTAGGTAGTTCACAGTAAAGTTCGTAACGAAGGAAGGAACGAAGTTCCATGTCATAGCGTTGAATTGAAAGTGTTAGGTAATAGGTAACTGTTTTGTTAATACAGAACTTATTTCTTTTGCTTCCAGTTTATTGATGCATGAAAGTGTAAGAATTAATAAGTTTGTAAAATATTTACTTTTATAACAAATAACACAGTTTCACTTGACCGACTAATAAATGAAATAATTAAGCCCGTGACAGTATTGATTGTGCATATGGTGGACAANTAGTTTAGGTAGTTCACAGTAAAGTTCGTAACGAAGGAAGGAACGAAGTTCCATGTCATAGCGTTGAATTGAAAGCGTTAGGTAATAGGTAACTGTTTTGTTAATACAGAACTTATTTCTTTTGCTTCCAGTTTATTGATGCATGAAAGTGTAAGAATTAATAAGTTTGTAAAATATTTATTTTTATAACAAATTACACAGTTTCACTTGACCGACTAATAAATGAAATAATTAAGCCCGTGACAGTATTGATTGTGCATATGGTGGACAANACACAGTTTCACTTGACCGACTAATAAATGAAATAATTAAGCCCGTGACAGTATTGATTGTGCATATGGTGGACAAATACACAAAGTGCATACAAGTAAAGTGGATTCTCTAGCTATTATTTCTCAGGAGACTGACAACATTTTTAATGCATGGGGACTTTCAATGAATGTGGCCTTGAAATGCATATAAATAAAAAATGGGACCTCAGAATATGTTCCATGGATGCGTACTTTCAATCCATCTGGGTTCAGTACATAGAGATTTTAAGTTTTAAGCAGGGCTTTAAAAAATGCTCAGTTTACCATGAACATCTTTTAAATGGAACGTGCACACGTTTGAAGTTCATATGAATTATGGGTAATTGAATGACTTGTGGTGACAGAGGCTGTTTCGTGCCGGCAGGTGGATTTCGAGCGCATGTACATGACGAAGCCGTTCTTCGGCGAGCTGCGGCGGCGTCACCAGCCGGCGGCGTGGCTGCAGCTGCGCCAGTCGGAGCACCTGAGCTACGTGCAGTGCCGCCTGCACAGGCTGCAGGTGGACAACCAGCTGC
>NQII01002038.1:194488-221017 GCA_002778355.1 Clitarchus hookeri
CGCCCAGGCCTGGCAGGAGGGCCGGCGCCAAGCCCTGCGTCCAGCTGGCCGTGCTGAGGCGCACGCACCCCGCACACCACCTGCACGTCTACAAGTGAGCACTTCCCTCCTCTACCCGCCTCAGTCCCTACTAGTGTTGCCAACTCACCGTCACGAACCAACTGCACATCTACATGCATCTACTATAGTCCCTAGCAGTGTTGCTAACCCATCATCATGAACCACCTGCACACCTACACACATCCACTATAGTTCCTAACAGTGTTGCCAGTTCGCCATCACGAACCACCTGCACATCTACACGCATCTACTATAGTCCCTGTCAGTGCAGCCGACTCGCCAACAAGAAATAGCACCACCTACACNCTGCACATCTACACGCATCTACTATAGTCCCTGTCAGTGCAGCCGACTCGCCAACAAGAAATAGCACCACCTACACGTCTGAAAATGAGCACTGCCACTTCCCCCACCTTAATTCCTACCAGTGCTGTCAACTCTCCATTACGAAAGAGCATCATTTTCCCGTCTACAAATGAGCATAACCTTGCCCCCTTCCCCTCCAGAACCCTACTGCTTCTGTCACCAGCTCCTTCTAATTCAGGGTTTATTGGACGCTATACATCCATAAAGGTATTAAATATTTACAACACTTTTTCAGACAGACCCTTCATATAATGTAAATATAGCCAATGTGCAAACNGGTATTAAATATTTACAACACTTTTTCAGACAGACCCTTCATATAATGTAAATATAGCCAATGTGCAAACGATTTGTATTCATAAGAATATGGACGTGGTTTAAAGCTAAGTGTAAACGAATGTTGCATTTCATTTTAACCACACGAAGTCGAGTGTTGGGATATTGACATACCGTGAGCCAGATTTGGGTACATGCGCAGCAGACGAAAAGTATTTTACCATATCTTTAGACTGTGTGTGTAACTCCTAAACTCCTACACTATGGGCGCCAAGAAGGTTGGGCTTCGTCTCATCGACAGCGAGGTCATAACAGACGGAACAACTCGCTCAGGGAAGCGGGAGTTGGGAAGGATCTGCCATGGCGTGTGCTAAGGAAACATCCCACAATTCGCCTGGAGTGATTTTGGGAAAACAATGGAAAACCGAAGTCAGCATGGTCGGGCCGGGATTCGAAATCGAGTCATCCCGAATGCGATCCCAGTTTACAGTGTGGCCCGAGCCGAGGAATAGAAATATACAGAAAAAGCATATGTTCTANCATCCCGAATGCGATCCCAGTTTACAGTGTGGCCCGAGCCGAGGAATAGAAATATACAGAAAAAGCATATGTTCTAACCCAGTAACCCCTTTTTACATCCTACTACTGACAATCTTGTGCTAGGCATAATGGGAGAGAAGGAAGGGCGAAGGACATTGTAAAGACAAAGAATCTCACTCGCATGACTCATACTGCATCCGTGAGCTCGTATAATAAAATACAGTATAGGCCGTTTACGGTAAAGTGAGCACTTTTGTTAACCCAGCTTATATATAAATTGTACGCACATTGTGTATTACTCCACCCATGTAAAATTAGCATTGCCATGGGCCTGACGGGTTTATTCATTCTTCGGCCGAGTAAAACTGTTAGATTAATAGAAATGTAAGAATTTCTAAACATTTGCTAATTATTACACTTACATGCATAAAAAACAGCAAAATAAATCATTACAGTATTCAGAAACGTTAAGAAAAAATTTTAAATTCAACGTTAAGCCATGGAACAACTTTACCCCCACCATTGCCAATTTTACAGGGCGAATGAAACTCAGTGTGCCAGTTAAGTGTATGCAGGTTGGAGCATTGACAATTTTCAAAGGTTGATTCCAATATTGCTCAAGTAGCCGTAAACATCAACTTTATAGGCATTGTTATAATGCACATGCTCTTGCAAAGACGCCACGTGTGGCCCGGGAGGTGAAAGTAAGCTGGATGGCCGCCCTCCCACTTTCCAGCCAGCGAGGCCACTGCCACCTGCGTTGATATACGGTGGTCAGTGACTACTTCAGTTTGTATTTTGAACTTATCATAAACTACTTCGCTCCTACTTTTTTAAAACGTCGAGGTTGGCACACCTTTGCTGGCGTTCAAGACAAGCTATAAGCTTGTATCCACCACTACAAGAGCACCAGTTCTGTTGTTCTGCGTATTCCCACTTTAAACCGTCGTATTGGTCCGTGCAACACCGGACACTGGACTGTGCTGTACAACGTTCATTATTAAAGGCTGTTCACAGTAAAGTGAGCACTTTAGAAATCAACCTTTGGAAATGTCACTGCCCCTACCGGTGTATACTATAACTGACTGGCATGCACCCAGTAAAGTTGGCAACGACGAAAATTAGTTCTGTATCAAAACGTTAAAATAAAAGTTTTAAGTAAACATTTATAACTACTGAAATAATTTCTTTTACTTTCTGTTTTTATTGAATATAAGTGTAAGAATAAGAAAATTGGTTAAATATTTTCGCTTCTTATAGTTTTACAGTTTCTCTTGACCAACACATGAATAGGGTGGTCAGGCACATGGTAACACTATTTTTACATATGTTGGAAGAATACACAATATGTATGCAATTAGATTTTAAGCAGGGATTTCAAAAGATTTCAGTTTTCCGTGAATAGCCTATAGCTGGTCGTTAACCAATCGGGAACCGAGTTGAGTTTTCTCCAACCAAATGTCCTTTACTCTAAAATGCTTTTCAATCAGTGGTGTCCATCTGAGTGGTTAAAATAAAATTAAAGTATGACTTAGAAAAAATATTTGTGCTGCACTCCATTGTTCTCATGAGATCCTGTTAAATACTAGACAAACAATGATCCACGCGAGTTTTTGTATTTAATGAAAACGAAATTTTCAATGTAGCGTTGCTTGAGCTACACTCGAGCGTGTACTTCAAAATGCTAACATGTATCATAGATTTATGTATACAAAAACATAAACATCCATAACAAATTATTTAATTAAAAAATTAATAAGGGTAATATTTTCGAAGCAAGAAATAGGGAGAGTGTGATAATATTCAAATGAATCTGGGGAATGGTCACAAAACAACTGAAATTTGGCCCGCCCTCTAGGAAAGGAAAATCCGCGCCCCTGCGAGGGCTGCAGCTGAGACGCAGTTGTGTGTGGCGGGTTACAGGTTCGTCAAAGTGCTGGTGCAGGAGTTCTCGGTGCAGGTGGACCGCGGATTCCTGCTGGAGGTGTACGACCTGCTGGCGCCGTGGCACAGCGCCGACAGCACCGCGCTGCGGATACGAGCAGACCTCGCTGTCGTTCACGTGCCCATCTCCGCCATCGCTGCTCAGGTATACACCTCTCGACAGTGTCTCGACTAGGGTCTGCCCCGTGAAAATGTTCCTGCATTCCTGCCTGTACTCTCTGCATGCATCATTTACGCTTTTAATTAATTCCCTTGGTATTCACAGTTTGGTTACATTTTTTGAATTGCTTAATACATATAACATACTAGAATAAAGCACTTACATTAACGCCATTAAATATAATATTGCCGTACCTAAAACAGGTTAGTTAACATAACTTACTGTAGAACTACTTTAATGTAAAATTGAGTGGGATTCTGTTAATTGAACCTGAATATATGGCATAATACCTAAATTTCTTTCATGTGACGTTTTTAATAATTGTAGGACAAGGTTATGTATCAGCACATTTGATGTTTGTCATAGATACAGTATACAAAACACTTTCTTCTAGACCAGGGATATTCAATTAACTGCCCACATGCCACATGTTGGCTTGAGAACAAAATATTGTTTGCTTAATCCTTTATAACCCCAACCGATTTATACTTCCGTTAACATTAACATCCTGTTCATGTTGAACATGTAACTTTCATTTATAATTTGTCTGTAAATTATAGCGTTTTCTCTATAGTCAATGCGAATTAAATCACTGTGAGTAAAGAAGTACATATGTTGGTAGTGGCTAGTAATTAATATTTGTTGAGTATAAGTACTGCTGAAATGAGTTTATTTACACAAGGTTTACAGATAAACACTTAACAGCAAATTTATGGCGAGGTACCATGAATTCACAGAAAGTTCTCTGAAATTTACAGAAAAGTCCGCTATTAAAAGATCAACGTGTCTGCAAACTTAACTAGAGTTCTTGAGAAGTTTTTGCCACCACTTTCCCGTAAAATATCATAATATTATTTAACAGTCCATGATACAGGCAGCACACATTTCTATAGACTGTTCACGTGAAACTGAATAATATTGAAAACAATGATTAGGATCTACTTATCTGATTACATTGTATCCTTACACCAGACACCATACGTACATATATTAAAAATTGTCATGATCCTGATCACTTTATTCATATACCATCCAAGATAAATAGCGGAATAGTTTTGAATGTAAAGGTGTTATGTGTATGCATATCCTTACTCTAATGTGAATAACACAAGAAACGGTAACCTCACTAGACATACATTTAAACATTACACTTGCAAAAAAAAGCCGAGTCTTATGACTATTTTTATTTATTTGTTGCCAACTAAACTAGGAGCCCACGTGTAAGAGTGCACTGTAACATATATGTAGTTTTTTTTTTAAGATTGATTTCAAAAGAACTTACTTTACAGTGAATAACCTACGTATATAGTCCATTAACGGTTACATCAAACTTTTATGAAGCAAGTTTTACTTCCAGGATATTCCTTCGCCTCACGCAAACAAAGCTTAACCAAGTTACGGTCTCTTCTACTCAGGTTGGGAAGCTCTATGCTTTTTTAGACAACTAAAAATTTTCACCGCTAGGTTGCACTGGGGTCGCATGTGTACAGGATTTTCCGTTTTGTATTTAAGTAAATGATATGAATGCAATTTTAATGAACTAAATATAATTTCGTATAATAGTACGATTCATATTGCGTTAGAACCTACTTAAATAATAAACTTCGTTCTTTCTTCGCACTACAGTGGAAATCCAACGTAATAACGTTGTTCAATATTCTGTCGTAAACTGGGTTTAGCAAAACGTTTGCTTGCACAATTACTTCTTTTTTAAATGTGACAACTTAATTGAGCAGAAAATACCGAAATCGTAAAAAATATCAATTTAAGGGCTTTCTTGCTTAGTTTCTGTAAGGGAAAGGAGAACAGTGCAAAGTTACTTTTATGGAGGGCTTTATTTATTTCGAAATTAAACTCGTGACGTTTTTCCAATGAAATAATCTTGCTCGTGAGCGCTCAATGCCAAACACAGTTGTATTTTATAATGTACGCTCTTGAAAACACAATTTTTGAGCATTAATAATAGTAACTAAATGAAGCTAATACTTAAAATTTTGGCAGTGGCAAACACACATCACGATTAGAACTAAACACGACCTTCAACACACAAATAAACAGAATTCCTCCATTTACTGCCAGCTTGAATGCGACTGCTTTGGGACAGCAGCGCACCTAGCAGCGAAAATTTTCCCTAAGTCAAACTCTCCCATAACAAATCTCTTGTTTTGTTCCTAGCGTGAGTAGAATTTACCTTAACCGAGTCTAAAATATTACACCAAAGGGACAACGCACCACGGCCGTGCGCTCTCAGTGTAATAACATTTTGTACAAGAACTATTTCTTTGCTCCTTAACGGATGTGTGGATAAAAGAATGCGTTCTTATTCATATTAACTATACGTAAATTTTATTTATAGATAAAATATAACTAATTGTTCAATTTAATGAAAAACAAGGACATTTTTTTACGCAGAGGTATGAAACGCTCGCCATACAGTACATACTTAGGAAACAACTGACACGTCACACATGGAGTGATTATTGAAAGTATTTTCGTTTGCAAAAAGTGTTAAGTAACCAAGAATATGGTATATTTGCGTTTTCTTCACACTTTTTGAATCAAACCTTTAAAAAACCATCCCACGTATTACGTGTTTGGTAGTTTCCTAATTATTTTATATGACACAAAACTTTCATACTTGTGTTAACATAAAAATATGATAGTACCTTATTTTAGGTTAAATTGAAATGGTGTGTATGTTTTATCTATGAAATGTTATGTTTAAATTTATATTTAATACGAATAAAAACAGTGAGAAAATAGGTGTGTTGGTAATGCCTAGTAAGAATGGTTCTTACGCAAAATATTATTAAACTGAGTGCGCACGGGCGTGGTGCGTTGTCCCTTTGGTGTAATTCTAGAAACTTGTTAAGGCTTGTCTGGATGAGGCGGAGGAATATCCTGGAAGTAGAACTTCAGCAGGGCTTCAGAAGAGTTGGAAGTGACCGTGCATGGACTATAGACTACAATGGGTGGGTCCGTGTGTTGCCAGAACCACAGCGACGGGCCCAAAGTGGCGGTGGAGTACCTGCACGTGTCGCCAATCAAGCTGCAGCTCAGCTACTCTCCCCATGGTCCAGTGCCGAGCANCAGCTCAGCTACTCTCCCCATGGTCCAGTGCCGAGCAACGCGTCCAGCATCTTCCACTACTTCCTCGGCTCCATCGGCGAGGTTAAGGGCATCAAGCTGAAGTAAGCACGCGTGATAGGGCAGCCACTTGCTGTACGAATGTCTGTTCCGAAGAACTTAACTAAACTTTTTCTCTGTGAGCAATATCGTCAGTGTTTAGGGTTTAACGTCCAGTTTGTTCAGATTTGAGTATTATAGAAAAATATGAAATTACTTTACAGACAAACTTATAATATATCTGTACCGAATTTCTTCGTAAAATTCTGTTGACGTAACAAATATATTTATTCTATAACTGGACGTATTACCAATTACCGCTATAAAATTTGATTGTCATGCTCGCGCACAAGTTAAAAAAAATCTTATAGTTTCTCTAGTTTTACTTTGGAATGACCATTGCGTAATTTTTCTGCTCTTTCCTTGAACCTGTATTTGTGACAGCATACAAAACAAATTCTGGAAATGTAGGAAAATAATTTTCGAACACTTGAACATTTTTAATCCTTTGAGTCTCATTATCTTATATATAAGAGATATTGCGCGAAAGAAAACATCGTCCGGTAAGGTACTGTCAGTACCTAATGTGTGACACAATGTTTGTTGTTGAGACTATATTCTGTAATCTCAAAACATCTGCTCTCAATAGCATCAAAATGGGACGTGATGGCGTAGTGGTCATGCTACTCGCCACCCATCATGGCGAACTGGGTTCGATTCCCGGCGGGGTCGCTCCCGGATTCTTGCACGTGGGAATTGTACCAGATGATGTCGCTGGTTGGCAGATTTGATCTGAAATCTCCCATTTCACCCGTCATTACATTTCGACACCGCTCCATACTCACCTAGCTTCACCCCTCATCCCCTCTCAGGACAACGAAGTTAAGAGCCACCCAGATCTCTCTAGTACACTCTCCAATAACATCAACCACAAACACATTTTTATTGGTTACTATAGAGCAACGCAATTACGCCATTACAGTTTTTAAAAAAGTATTAAATGCAACACATAAAATTATTATTATTAATTTCTCATTATTAAAATTATATACTTTTCTGCAACTGAAAGGTTTAATCCAACCAGATAAAGCGTACACAATTGTGCACATAGCACACCTCTGCGGTGCTAGGCTCATTACCTAATTAATTACTTCTGAGTAAGATATGTGTAAACCATGTTAGTCTACTAGAATGAACGGTTCTTATTTCTATAGGCGAAAGAGGTATTGCATTTGTACCGTGATAACACCGTTAGTATATGTACTAAGTATCGGAGGCGTGAGTCGACGAAGTGCATGCTGGTGCCGGTGTCGCAGGTTGGCTTANCGTTAGTATATGTACTAAGTATCGGAGGCGTGAGTCGACGAAGTGCATGCTGGTGCCGGTGTCGCAGGTTGGCTTACCTGGAGCAGAAGGGCCGCATGGTGAGCGCGGCGCAGCAGCTGTCGGAGACGTACAGCCACTTCGCCAGCCAGCTGGTGCAGCAGTTCCACGTGCTCGTGCTCTGCGTCGACGTGCTCGCCAACCCCTACAGCGTCGCCTCCAGCCTCTCTCATGGACCCGCTGACTTCTTCTACGAGCCCTGCACGGTCTGTCTTTCCCTCGCCGTATTCCTCCGACTCCTCCCCGGCCCGTGGCTTCGCCAGCTTTTATATCTTCCCGTTTCACCTCGTGTCCAGGTGCCTTGCCAGCATGGCTTGCCCTTTATCTCCCTCTTCACTTCCTCCCCAGCTGCTGACTATCCACGTAGTCGCCGTCTTCTACCAGCCCTGCACTGTCTGCCTTTGATCTTCCGCTTCCATGTCCTCCCCAGCCTCTGACTTTCCCCGGGACNCCCCAGCCTCTGACTATCCCCGGGACGACCCTCTTATTCTACAAACCCTCCACGTTCTCCTCTTACCTTCCTCCTTCTGCCCAACCCGACCTAGTCTGACTTACCATGGCCTCTCGCACAGGCAACCCCGTTTCCAGTCTTAGCGGGTAATGTGGCCACTATTCATGTTGGTCGTTTATCTTTCTTCCACTCTCTGCATTTCGTCACTAGTCCATCTCCATCTCGCTTCTTTTAAAGTTGAAATATTTTTTTTTCGTTGAACTTCCTAAATTGCAATGAAAAATTTAAATTATCCGTAGTATAGAAATTGTATCATAGAGCTAGCTGAAAATTTATAATTTAGAGAGACACTGCTATAAAAATCTGAAATTCACCATACGTTGACGTTTTCCTGAACAAATTTAGGGATCCTTTTATGAATGTTTTCTTAAAGAAATGTTTGGATTAATATGGTAAATTTCCAATGAATTTATTAGTGGGTAGTTGTTTAACCACTCTCCGAACATTTCAATGTAAATTTTCTCCACATGAACATGTTTGAAGCCAGTCAGGCAGCCTAATGTGACAAACGTGCAGGCTGAAGTTCGACTATATAGCTTGGCTGCAGAAAACTGTATATTAGTTATTTATTCCCTTAGAATCACTGTTAGTAATTTACAACCATTGCATCACTAAAAATACACAGCTGTAATCCATAATTACGGGAACTCAATTAGATAAACACACCCCAGAAACTCTTAAATCGTCAACACGATAAACCATCACACTTGTGCCAAAAATGAAACAATGGACATGATTGGTGTTAGGTGATATTCTATATAAAATATGTTCTCCGCTCCTGTATTTTAATTTAAATAGGTGGTCCGGCAGGAAAACACAAGTATTATAATTTTTCCAGACAGCATGTTTTCGACATTACGCCGCTATCCAAGTTCGTGGCGGTATAATCTGCAGAGCTGCTGCACATAAGACACTTCACAGGGTTGTTTGGATCTGTTGCATGCCAAATCTGAACATAATTGGAGGAGCTGCTCGCGGTGAGATCGACTGATCTTCAAGCGTAGCTTGACGTCGTGGCATCTGGCAAAATTTGCTTGCTTTTCCCTCTTCCGCTGCGTATTTCAAATTGAATAGCACACAGTACTTTTGGGGTATCTTTGAAATATAACGATAGTAGAGAGCGCCCAAAATTGTATAAAGCAAATTCAAAGAAGTATTTCGTTGGTGATTTNCTTTGAAATATAACGATAGTAGAGAGCGCCCAAAATTGTATAAAGCAAATTCAAAGAAGTATTTCGTTGGTGATTTGAGCGGAGTTTATGTGTGAGGTTTTCGACGCGACGATGGGATAGCGATGGTTGTGTGGTTCTCAGGGTGTTATGGAGTGCCCGGAAGAGTTCGCCGATGGCCTGAGCTACGGCGCTCAGATCCTGCTCGGTCACGTGCTGGGCGGTTCCTCCAGCAGCGTCTCCTTGCTGACGTCCTGCCTCGGTGACATGGCGCCTTCGCTCAACTTCATCCAGGACTACAAGAAGGTACACTGCATTTCCCCACAGATAGTTCATTGACCGTTACAGGCTTGGGTGACGAGATATTGCCTTGTGAAAGGCGAGAAGTAAACGCACTAACGATAATCATCAGTGATTACTCTGGATTTTTGAGATGGAGACGTGATGTAGTGTTTCAATGTCTCCAGCACTAAAAAATGCTATAACTCTGAAAATGATCGCGACAATTGGGTCCTATATTTTATCGGTCATTAGTCCCATAAATTTTTCGTAAGTCAGGTACTGCAATGCAACCTTTCGGTTGGTTTCTGTAAATTTTATGTAAGCTCAATCACGATGAGAGGTGAAGTAATTTAAAAGAATATTTATTTTTAAAGTCTAAACGATTTCCACTACGATTACGAGTCATCATGTACATTAATGCATACAAACCAGAAACGTAATGTTTGAATTGCGTTTTGATGATGGNCTACGATTACGAGTCATCATGTACATTAATGCATACAAACCAGAAACGTAATGTTTGAATTGCGTTTTGATGATGGTGCACTTCAGAGTCGGTGCATTTTGCATCTCGATTATGGAAAGGTCGTGCTGTTTGTCCATCGAATTGTTTCAGATTGTACTTTTTGTAGGCTGTTCCAAAATGCAAGCGACTATGCTCCCATTTCCAATTATCTTCATTCCGCTTGTAAACTTTTCCTTCATGTAGTTTCCTAAGTACAGGGTTTTGTTCATGAATCATANCCAATTATCTTCATTCCGCTTGTAAACTTTTCCTTCATGTAGTTTCCTAAGTACAGGGTTTTGTTCATGAATCATAATGAAATTAAAGGGAATCCCTAGTATAAAGTTTTGAACGCTACAAAGTCACGTCTCGCCTTAAGGAATAATTGCGGCGAGCCCTCCAAAGACAGCGATATGCGTTCGCATGTAGCTGAATTCTTTGAAAATTTGCGACACTAGTATGTTATTGCACGCTATGAAAGCCATTGCATTAAACTACAGATGCCATTTTGCGCTTTTCTTCTGCCCAAAAATGCCATTTTTACCAACCTGCATTATTTTTTTCCTCTTTGAATATATGTATTGGGCTAAAGGTAAAAAGTGGCAGCTTTAGATAATAGCTTATATTTTCTGAGATACGCTTATATAGGTTGTTCACGGTAAAGTGAGAACTTTAGATATCTATATTTGAAAAATGCCACCGTCCCTTCCTTGCATATATTTTAACGGGCCCACAGAATGGCATGGGTACAGCAAAGTTGTTAACGACGGGAGGAAAATAGTCCCGTGTTTTAACGCTGAACTTAAAGGTGATAGGTAAACGTCTGTAAATACTTGCATTTGTTTATTTTTCTGTTAGTTTTTTAATGCGTGTAGGCACAAGAACTAGCTAATTTGTTAAATATTTACTTTTCTCATATTTTCCCATTTCACTTGACCGACGCATGAATAAAGTGGTCAGGTTCAGGGCAGTGTTAATTTTACATATGGTGGAAGGATACACAATGTGCATACAGATAGAGCTTAAGCAGGGCTTTCAAGAGTGCTCAGTTTACGTTGAACAGTCTATATGCTCAAACACTGATTTCACAGTCAGTACTTTACTAGGGAGTGCCCTTGATAGAAGTAATGCGCCGCTGCCCTTCACACGTACGTATCTGGAGAGACTGTGTCGTGGACTGTTGGCAGAAGAGAAGACCATGCCTGCAGAACGCCAGCGACCTGCCAGACGCCCTGCTGCTGTCGTCCAAGACGTTCTCCATGGGCGTGGCGCTGGGGTTGTCCGGGGTTCTCGCCAAGCCCGTCGTAGGTGAGTTGGAGACCGTCACCTCGCGAGACTAGCGGCACTCGCTCTCACCTCCGTTCTCATCCACTGCCCCAGCTGGTTGGCCGTCGAGCGGCATATATATAAATAATCTTGGTGTTATAGTTTTTAAGACTTAAAATGTACACTGAAGAGCCAAAAAAACTGGNGCGGCATATATATAAATAATCTTGGTGTTATAGTTTTTAAGACTTAAAATGTACACTGAAGAGCCAAAAAAACTGGTACACCTGCCTAATATCATGTAGGGACCCCGCGAGCACGCAGAAGTGCCGCAAGACGACGTGGCATGGACTAAAATAATGTCTGAAGGTATGCATGAGGCATTGAAATCTGCGCCAATTTGAGAAAGGGTTGCATGTCTGTCACGTTTAATGATTCTCGTCATATGCGCTGCCGACCGTATCGCGTTACTCTGATTGGTTCCATACCTCTGTTATTTGCATACGCACGCCTATACCAGTTTTTTGGTTCTCCAGTGTATTACATTTCCTTTATTCAATCATTTCCTTGGACAAGTGATAGTGTATGATTCATTCGATTCCTTAAATGTAATACCAACGCAATGCCTTCATTTCTTTACCATTTAGGTTAATTCGCAGTGACTTATCGATTCTTTACTTAGAATGACTAAAGAAGTCACAATAGTACAGAAATAAAAGGGACGGTGATAGTATCTAAAATATTATGGCATAATACTCCGTGCCCTGATTAAGTTACATTTTCGAAATTTAACCTCAAACATAAGTAAAAGCACAATATGTAAAAATCTCAGATGGCGTCTAACACTCCGCCATAAGNAATCTCAGATGGCGTCTAACACTCCGCCATAAGGGGGTAGTATCACTATCATCTTGAATTTTTTTTTTACAAATCTTCGTGATTAAACTTTATGACAGGACATTAAAAAATAAGGCTTGACGTGGCATAGATGAATATTTAACAACTATGTTTGTATGGTTTTACTTACATCCGTATTTTCCCACCTGGGAGAAAAACTATTTAATATTGAGATATGCTTCAATTACGGTTGCAGGTGTGAAAATAATCACGTGAGAAATGTAAGTTGGATTTCGAAATAACTCTTATCATGTTCCGTNATTACGGTTGCAGGTGTGAAAATAATCACGTGAGAAATGTAAGTTGGATTTCGAAATAACTCTTATCATGTTCCGTGTGTCTTGACAAGGTCTGGTTTTTGTAAATATTGGTTTGCATATTAAGTTATGGAGAAATATACCTAAAGCCGAGATGGCGGAATACTTTCCCCTAAGAAAACGATGCTAAAAGTTGTGCTTTGTCTCACCACCTTCCTATTGTGTGTTCCTCTTTGCGACGTGTAAAAATTATAACCATGAACCACACAACTTAAATAAATTTTTGTAAACTTACGCATAGACCTACTAATGTTTTCCTGTGAGTAGAATAAACAAAAAAAACTTATTTAGTGGTTTTAATTTAATGTTTTAACTTTCAACAAGACATTGAGACAATGTTTATTCACTGTNAAAAAAAACTTATTTAGTGGTTTTAATTTAATGTTTTAACTTTCAACAAGACATTGAGACAATGTTTATTCACTGTAAAAGTTTCTGTACTTATGCCTACTCCATTTAGTATTTGCAATATAATGCGTGTGATAAGTAATATGTGTTTAATTCCGAACTCTTGTATATTAGAAGCGTTCGATTAATTTGGTAACTATCCCTGATAGGAAAATGTGTAAATTTTCAAAGAGTGAGCCTCGTAGAGTGACACATGTTAATATAATTCTTGGTAGGAATTCGACATCGTAAGTTAAATTAGATTAGCAGTTACATTTTAAACATTTGGCTGTGCGTAAAGCAGTTACAAACATGTCGTACCACCTGCTAGTGCACTGGAAGTGACAAGCTTACCCAAGTTGATCCATCTCAATCCTTGGTTGTACAAAATGATCCTGAACATTGATGTTAACTAGTTACACTCATTGCCATAAATATTTTCACACCTAGTAAGAATTGTTTGCTTCAAAAGAAATGTTATCATTGTGATAGTATAGACAAAGTAAGTGATACAAATATAATTATAATATAACAATATTCTTCCAACCAATGTTGCAGAAGGTCACACTTAGAACCTTACCCTACCGCCTCACACGTGTATATATGAGTCCATACGATCAAGCAAGGAATAAAACTATTGCCCTCTGCTGTCCTGCGACTGATTTAACAACTGTTGTAAATTATGCTCCATCGCTCCATATTACGAATATTTCAACAGTTCAGGTGACTAGGAAGACCACAGAAATGTTGAAACATTGTGTTAACATTCCTGGTAACACAGAGCTGTGCGTGGGTTACAGTTATTTTGCTGAATAATTACTGGACAATTAGTGACGAAAGTAGCTCCCTGGGCCGCAGTTTTTCCTCAGTTAAACTCTGCGCATTCAACTATAGGATGTTCGCGGTAAAGTTAGCACTTTTGAACGCCATGCTTAAGATCTACTTGTACGCACATTATGTATTCTTACACCAAATGTACAATTAACGTTGCCATGGACCTGATTACTTTATTATTACGTCGTATCAAGGGATACTGTAAATTGTTGAGAAAAGTAAATATTTTACAAATATAATTTATTCTTATGCTTATATATATATTTAAAAAATTAAAATAAAATATTTTAGTATTCATAAATGTTTACTTAACACCTGTAATTTAACGTCAACACGTGGAACTACTTTCTCTCCACCGTTGCCAACTTTACTGTTCGCATGACAGTCGGCGTGCCCGTTAAAATATATGTAGGAATGGACAGTGAAATTTTCCAAAGGCTCGTTTTACCATGAACAGCGTTTACTCTTTCGTCACTACCAGTGGAGCAGGACATGTTACGTGATGGTTCCCCACGCCTTCACGTCAGTGGTTGGCAACATGTTTCGCTGTAAAATGAGGCGGGGATTGTAGTGCTCACTTGTCATCCTCCCTCCACATAATGGCCTTGTCATCACCCATAAACCTGAAAAAAAAAGGTGCGATTCGTCACTGAAGACAACACATTGTCAATCCAGGGCATTTCACATAGCTCTGTGCTGGCCCCNTTGCCATGGACCTGATTACTTTATTATTACGTCGTATCAAGGGATACTGTAAATTGTTGAGAAAAGTAAATATTTGACAAATATAATTTATTCTTATGCTTATATATATATTTAAAAAATTAAAATTAAATATTTTAGTATTCATAAATGTTTACTTAACACCTGTAATTTAACGTCAACACGTGGAACTACTTTCTCTACACCGTTGCCAACTTTACTGTTCGCATGACAGTCGGCGTGCCCGTTAAAATATATGTAGGAATGGACAGTGAAATTTTCCAAAGGCTCGTTTTACCATGAACAGCGTTTACTCTTTCGTCACCACCAGTGGAGCAGGACATGTTACGTGATGGTTCCCCACGCCTTCACGTCAGTGGTTGGCAACATGTTTCGCTGTAAAATGAGGCGGGGATTGTAGCGCTCACTTGTCATCCTCCCTCCACATAATGGCCTTGTCATCACCCATAAACCTGAAAAAAAGGTGCGATTCGTCACTGAAGACAACACATTGTCAATCCAGGGCATTTCACATAGCTCTGTGCTGGCCCCNAAAAAAAGGTGCGATTCGTCACTGAAGACAACACATTGTCAATCCAGGGCATTTCACATAGCTCTGTGCTGGCCCCAGAGCCATTTAAGTCGATAATTCTGAAGCAAAGGTCTTGAGTTATTCGCCTGTATCAGGTGTCTAGTCCACCAATTGACAATCAAACAGTAGTCCTACCTGGCGTCTGGGGGGAGGGGGGAGTCCAAAACCGTCCTCCTTCACTGGGTACCTCAGATCGACGATATCACCTAAAAAATATGAGTGTAAAGCCCGAACGGCTTAAATTTCAGTTAGTTTGGCGTGTTGTCCACCCTGCTTCCTCTCAAAATCTGCGAGTTCTTCGTACATATTAATTTCTCGAGCATATTCTCTGTAGGAATTCTGCTAATTAGTCCCGCCTAACAAGTATCATGATTGTAACTTGTATATGCTGTTCTGAGATAGGTTTATGTACACCGAAACAAAAGCGATGGCATCAGCCTCGTATAGCGTATGTGCATTCGCCATTACACAGAAATTTAATCTTCTGCATATTATTCATTCATATACCTGTTTTGCCACTTTTGTTATAGAATGATTGTTACGGGGTACACTGATTTTATGCCAACAATAATACTGTTATGTTTTACAAACATACGACACGAGTCTTGGCAATTTTACACTTCTTATGTTGTCCAAAGAGACCACGGTTTTTCTTCGCAAATATTTAACTGTTAACAGAACGTGTCTGTTGACTTTACAGATGTATATGTATTAATTATTATTTTTTCATTTTAAACAAATGGAGTATAGATCAGTTTTCTGCCGAAAGAAAATTTCTTGAAGTGAAGATAAAAACTATGTAATTTCTTGAGAATCTGTAAGTAGATCATCAAGAGTGCAAATCATTTAGAGAAAAATAATAAAACAAAAAATNATGTAATTTCTTGAGAATCTGTAAGTAGATCATCAAGAGTGCAAATCATTTAGAGAAAAATAATAAAACAAAAAAAAAATTTGCGAAAGCTAGTTTTGTAAATATTTAATTTAAAACTAATGAGTTTGTTTGTGTATCTGGTTTACTTAACTCTGAATTTTTGTGTTATTTTGCAAATAAATGCATTACTACCAATCAGAGAGTTGTAGTTAGGCTAGTGCTTTTTAATTCAAAAGATGTACCTAGTGAACTTTTTATGATAACGTAATTTTGTTTTTCATATGTTAATTTTTTTTGGAAGTTGTGCAGACAGTTTTTTATTTAGTTTCATTGAATCTGCTTATGTTAAGCTATATACTCCTAAACGTTACACACAAATTGTAGTTTTGCTTTATGTGAGTATAGGTAAAAGAAGAAAATAGTTCGTGGATGAGAATAATTATTTCAAACAAACCCTAAAATACAGTAACAAACAAATGATATAGTAGACGATGCTAAACAAAAATCTGTGAAAGGGTAGAATTATACGTTTGTGGTAGGCAAAGTGTCTACTAAAGCGATGAACACGGATTTCACCCCAAAACATGTCCTTTTGCATGGTTTGTCGTTAGTGAGGCCCTCTTAAAAGTCCGTGAACATTGTTTCCTTAACTATGAATATTAATATTAGTAGTATGAAAATATCATTCAAAACTTGTAAACACAGGTAGATAATGCAAGTCTAGCAAGTTTTAATTAAGTTTGTTATTAATAAACACGTATAAAATTGTGCACGCATTGGGAGTTTTATGTTTAGAATGAATGGAGCATGTTGTATGTTATCGTAGTGGACTTTTGATAGATTTGTCTTGCATGTATAANTTTTATGTTTAGAATGAATGGAGCATGTTGTATGTTATCGTAGTGGACTTTTGATAGATTTGTCTTGCATGTATAATTTTTGCACCACATTATATATTGCGTGTTTTATAATAGGCTTTGTATTTTGATAAGGTGCTGGTATTCACATAAAAAAAATAAATGCTTAAAATAAACTGTGTTGATGTGTTCCTGTAATTTATGGATTATTAGTGCACTGCTTTTCTTTAACATTTCAATCACAGGAAACAACATTTCATCTTGTCGAAAAGTACACGAACAACTATACATACGCAAAAATAACATTTTTTTTCTTTAATGTTTTGGTTGTAAATTTCTAGTTAATATAGAGTTCAATAATGCGAGTTGTATTTGTAGCAGCAGTGTGATAATAAATGTACAGACGTACACTGAAAGCTATTAAGAATTTTTATAATATTTATAAAATTTCTCTTGATCACCAACGAGAAGCTTGCTTGATTTTACTGAATCTCAAACAAACAATGCCAGATTACAAATTACGTGACCGGAATTGGTACCTACAGTATGTNGCTTGATTTTACTGAATCTCAAACAAACAATGCCAGATTACAAATTACGTGACCGGAATTGGTACCTACAGTATGCGAACCTGCCTGGGAAAACATACAATACCTACAGGTATATTTAAAGTGATTTTTTACGTGGTGTGAATGTTCTTTATTTCACGCTCTAGTAAACAAAAAGTTTTGAAAGTACTCCTTGCTTCCAAAAGCAAGACTCAAGAGTCGACTTACTACCAATAAGCAGGTAGGAATTGACCACCACAGCATTGTATAAAAGGCAATCGCTAGTTAACTGACCGCTAGCAGATTAACATGGAACTGACCATGTCGTGAGTTGCTAAAATACATTGAATTTAAAATGATAAAAAAATTTAATTTATAGTTTATTATGAAGCATGCCATGTTCACTTATTTTCGAATATGCCAGGCGAAGAAGAATTTCTGAACAAACAAAAAGTAAACAAAATAAAATAATAATTTATTGAGTTACGTTTTTGTTCTACCTGAATAGTTTATGAATTGAAATAAAGTAGACTAAATAATAAAAAGAAAATAAATAAGAATGGTGAGAAACAAGCGTGCCCGGAGGAAAATTGTATACAGCTAAACTGTTTGCATGAGACGATTCTTCTGAGAAAAGCCCTATTTCTCCAAAGCCTGAGATTGAAGACAAGATTCACAGAGGGCTCCTGTCTTACCACTACATTGCAATGGACACCGAATGTTTCAATAACTTAAATGTAATATAGGGCCTACTCATAATTTCCCTTCGCTCATTCATTAATTGTCTGTACAGTACGAAGATACAAGGACGAAGCAGAATTTTGAAAGGTTTTCACTTTTCCTGTCTATCATAAAGTATACACTGAAGCCCTATGTGCCACATCAGCAAGGAACATAAATTATGACTTATTGAATGTTACATTTTTAATGTTGATGAGCAGTTCTAACATATAAAAGAATTTGGTCGGTGAAAAATANATGACTTATTGAATGTTACATTTTTAATGTTGATGAGCAGTTCTAACATATAAAAGAATTTGGTCGGTGAAAAATAGCAACCCATCTAAAATTTGCGAACAGACGTTTATCTGGCAAAATGTTATACAAGAAAACAAAAGTAACATACTGTAAATTTAAGCATACAATACAAGCAAAATAAAGTTTTATAGGAAAAATTAGTAAAGTAACGTCAAAATAAATGAGCTCATATATTTGGTCCCCATTCCGAATGTCACCAGTTATGTACCGGGCATATGTCTTTATGTTGATATTTTTCTTTTGTGCGTGTAGCTGTCCCATGTGATAACCATATTTTGGCTTCCAACTGGTCATATTTACAAGTCTGCAATCATACAGATTTTTTGACTGTGCGAATTTTCATAGTCAGCATATTATTTTAGATGATGACAATGATAACCAGGCTTGTGTTTTTGGTGATACGTGCGTATTCTAGAGGATGTTAGATACGTATCAGTGGCAAGAGTTGGTTTTCCTGTGTGTCCAACGTATAGCATGAGACCATGTGTGTGTTGTGTGCATGTCTTTGACCGGATTACCCCTGCCTGCTCCCTGTCTGCAACCTGCACAACACACCTCCTCAGATGGCAAAGGTAGGCTCAGCACCTGATTGCGTGCATGTTTTGTTCCTATAGGCTATTCACGGTTAAATTAGCACTTTTTGAGGCCCTCTCAATTGGAATAATGTTAAATAAATACATTTTATTGTAGTCTTAGACGTTAACTTTGTAGTCAGGTANGAGGCCCTCTCAATTGGAATAATGTTAAATAAATACATTTTATTGTAGTCTTAGACGTTAACTTTGTAGTCAGGTAAAATATTTACTCTGTTTTTTTTAACTTACATGGTAATATTTATTTTTAAAAGTGGTAGAAGGATAAAAAATGGCTGNAAATATTTACTCTGTTTTTTTTAACTTACATGGTAATATTTATTTTTAAAAGTGGTAGAAGGATAAAAAATGGCTGATAGGAAAAAAGTAAGTTGGGCCTCAAAAGTGCTCACTTGAGCGTGAACAGACTATATGCGTGAGTATTCACTAGCATTCATCTGCCCGCGGGCAGGTGTACGGCGCTTGTGGGTGTATGCGGGCTCATGTATAGATACAGTTGTCTGTCACGGACAAATACCCAACGTCCACACTTCGGTCTCGCTTTCTGTGTTCCCGACGAAACTGGTTTTCAGAGACTATATGTAATGTCCTTCCTCTGTTGGACTCACGTTATAGTGTGTTCGCGGTTTCTCAACACTTTATGACTCAAACCTTTGAAAAACCATTCCATGTATTACGTGTTTAGTTATTTCCTAAATATACTATGCATCACAAGCTTCCTATACTTCTGTTAACACGAAAGTACCTTACTTTTGGTCAAATTGAACTTATACTTACACTTTATCTAAAAAATACGGTATTTCATTAATGATTAATAAAAATAAAACTAGAGAGAAAATAAGTGTATTGGTAATGCCTCTTTAGAAATAGTTCTTATACAAAATGTTATTGATACAAGTGTGCACTAATGCGGTTCTCTGGCTTTCTGGTGTGATTTTCTGGACCTATTTAACTTTTGTTTGCGGGAGGCGGAGGAATATCCTGGAAGTAGAACTTAAGCATGGCTTCAGAAAAGTTGAAAGTGTCTGTGAATGGAGTATACACGTCTTAGCAAGTTAAGTAATAATATCAAATATCTAATTTATATCGTAATTTTTTAATATTTTGCGTCTCAAAATATAAGCATTCCTTAGATGTCTTCAATGAGTTGACGAAGTGTCGTTTACGATACAAGAATGTGCTATACTAGAGCTACCACGCAACAGCGTGTTCTGTGGAGAGTAGGGTTGGTGTTTGGCGGGAACACAAAGGTCGGTCGCAGCACGCCATTTTATATCTGTCTCTTTCCCACACCAGAATACACCTGCCTGTGCTTTCCATCGCGACCAATACAACTGTATGTGAACCGTATGCAAGCTGTTTGCCAAGAGGCTGGCAAACATTCCAACTACAACCCGCATACAGTCGAAATAAATCTCGCACACCCTTTCTCTTTACATGCTGGCATATGTATGTTAAGGTGTACTCGCCCTTAGAGTAAATATAGGGTACAAGGAGTGTAGACTCTCAGGAAAGCATGAAGAACTTACATTCAACGCGTCTGGAGGCTTAAATGTGACACGAAATCAAGAATAAATACGTACAATCATTCCACTGATGGTAACACACTACCCGAGTGTGTGTGTGTGTGNGTGACACGAAATCAAGAATAAATACGTACAATCATTCCACTGATGGTAACACACTACCCGAGTGTGTGTGTGTGTGTGCTGTGTGTACGAGAGAGCAGCACATAACCAATTTAGAAGATAAAATGTAAAATAAATATCCGTTACAAAAAGATATAAAACTTTGTAATCCAGTCAATTTGTTCTTGTAAATATGGATTAATATTTTCCATCAAGGAATTGCAATTTACCACAAGGAAAATGTTTTCGTGTGTTTTATATTTCATAGAATAATCTTAACTACTACCAAAAATTAAGTGCTACTNACCACAAGGAAAATGTTTTCGTGTGTTTTATATTTCATAGAATAATCTTAACTACTACCAAAAATTAAGTGCTACTAAACTCACTTGTCGCCAGCGGGACTGTGTTGAAAATGCCCCTTCTACTTTTATATATTTACTTTAAGCTTGGTACCGCGTACAGGAATGGCCATCACAAAATTTGATGCGGCATCAGCCAAAGGCAGAAATAATCTAATATGCGGTCGCATGTATCCCGAAATCTTTTGATCTTGAATTCTTATCATCTCGTTTTTGACGAATAAATTCATAATACGAACAGCAAAATTACGTGTGCAAAAACTAACGTCTGCTTGGGTAGCGGAATTCTCTGCTTGGTACATTTCTGGCATGTACTCGGCAAAACATAACAATTAGTTATTAGACAAGAGATCATGTTTTATATTAACTAATCATTTCAAACAGTAATCTTTCATTGCTGAAACGCCTTAACACTGTAAGTGCCATTCCTAACTGGTACACATTCACTTTATTGTTTTCTAGATTTTTCTGACTGTTGGTGTACTAAAATGAAATATATAAAGTTAGAGCAATAGTTTTACAAGTATTAGTGTTAAATGATAGTATCTGGATCAATTTTGCATATTATTTATTGGTCATTGCACTTTTACCGTTGTTTTAATTAATAATCACCTATTCTGCACGTAGAGCATGCCTTAAACCCTATCAGTGTCATGCACGGGTCTTAAAGTAGAAGAAATAGTTTTGAAAAAAAGAAAGTCTCCCTTTGCTATGTGAACGTAGCAATGTAAAAGTTAAAAAAAAATTAACAGTTAGCTGTGATGTATGGCTTTATCACAAATAAAAAAAATATCTTCTGTGATTGTGTTTTGTTTCTAAACAATTGCACAGCCTTTTACCATAACTTTGTTGCAAAAACGCACAAAAAAATGCCATAAAAATATATAGCGTGTGATTTTATTTGTTGAGTTAGGGACATTCTGAATATCCTAAACATTTGTTACTGAGATTGCATGGGCACACGAGCTTTCATATGCCTTCAAGGTAGCGATACGGGCGACAATAACATGCCAGCCTTACGCCTCATCGCTCCTACGTGCAAGGCGTACAGTGTTTCCGTCGGTGTACTGTACGATGCAGATTAGATCTGTAACAGTGGCACTTTATTACACTTGATGAAAACGTATATATTTAACTACTTCCGCATGATAGTACTTTTATACCTCTTAGGGAAACTGCGCAAGCAAGATCTAAAAACGTAATTATTTTTTACCATCTTCACGATTGTTTTCTTTTTTAACACAGTTTTTATTTTAAAAGCAAAAAAAAAAAACGTGGGCTTAGATAACTGATTTTTAACTTTTCTGGCAAGAAGTCGTGCTCCTAGAAATTTTTTTACCGAGATGTGCGCAAGAAACATACAAGGGAAGAGTTGCAACTTAACAGTGCAACGAGAGAACCTTATTTTCTTCATTTGTTTGCCGAAGTAGGTTCTACTGTACCGCCAACTTTTGAACAAAGTAAACTACAAAATGTTTTTCTATGTTAAGTTGGCAGACAATGCGCACGCATGACTTTGATAGCCTGCACTTCATTTTTATTTTACAACTAGATCACATTTTCTTGGCAATATTTTCTATTACGTCATTTATGTGTAGTTATTTCATATGACAAACACACTCCAGGTAGTAAGAATCATAATTGTGGACATGAAACACTATTTTATAGACAGTCTCGTGCGAATATCCATGAAAATACATATGTGAGAGCCATTGTTCTAGTACCATAAACATGGAAATATGTAACCAAGCACGTGTTTCTACAATATCGCATGAGAAAAGTTACGTGATCGTGTATTGCAGGCCTACACGGCGCTCAAGTAGTACATATTCTGTATAAATATGAAACTTAATGTTTTAATGGCGAAGTTGTAAGAACCTCGATTTGGGGTATATTCGATTGGGATTCGTTTTTCTTATTCGAGTTACGATGACCTTGACATGCGTAACCGCACGAGCAATACATGAAACAACAAAATGCAGGCAGACTAACGCTTCAGTTGCCCCCCTTGCTGTCACATGGGCCGTAATGTAAGCAATCGTGTATTATAATTTTAAAAAAAACTAAGCAGTATTTTAATGTAAATACATTATTTTCAGGGCACGAATAAAAGTCAATGTTTAGTTGCCAATATATAAATTTGGTTATTGAAACAAAAATGTGGTCATTGGAAAGTGTCGAATTCAGCAAAAATCGTTGTAAGTAGCCGGCTGTTTGCAATATTTATTCTTCTTTTAAACGGCGTTTTAAACCATAGCTACAATACTGTGTCGTTCCTGAACAAGTTTCTGTATCAAAACCCTGTAGCCACCGTCTTGAAATTCAGAGGAAACACAGCTCAGATGAAGCGTGTTTCCGCTGTATTCCCATCGACGTCGTAAAGCTTCCTTATGACGAGGGAGACACATTAAAATAAGAATCACTTAGATTTGCAGTGGAGCTCTTCCAGGAATGTGTTTCAGAGGAGGAGGTAATTGGTGCAGGTGTCACAGTGCGGAAGTGTCATGGCGACTATGGTGTGTGTGTGTGTGGGTTTGCAGGCGTGCACCAGGAGGGCGTGGAGTGCTTCTTCAAGAGCACGGGCAAGGGCATCATGGGGCTGATGACGAAGCAGTCGGGCGGCATCGCAGACTGCGTCCGCACGGCCATGGACAGCGTCAAGAGGCGAGTCGCTACTCTTCCTTATGCCTGGCTCACAAGCAAGCCGGTCGCGCCGATCAGTGACGGACCTTCGCGTACCACGTAGCTTCTCTCCGCCGAGGCGTCCCCCGAGGCTCGTCGAGCGGTGGTTCTGCACACCCGCCGCTCCTGGGGTCCGTCATGCGTCTCCCGGGTGCCGTAGTCCCCACCGCCACTTGGCGGGGTGTTAGACTACCCGGCATTCCCGCTGATCGGACCCCAAATTACCGAATATCGATGATAGTAAATTCCATTGTATATCAAAGGTAACAACTAACGACAGTCTGGTTGACATGCCTCTGCCCCTGACTACTCTGTAATGGCTCTAAGGCCGATGAGAACGTCACGATAGGGTCGGTAGACGAGCTCGAGGTCTGTCCGGGGACCTACCTGTAATGCGTGTAATGCCTGGTTCAAATGTACACCCAGGGAAACTACAACAGCCAATCAGAACGTCCTCGTTTTCCGCACGAGCCACGCAAACAGCTGAGATCACGCCGATATTTCGGCTCGTAAAAGAGCAGCCTTCGCTGATATTTCCCATCACTCAGTTGGTTCACATACTTTATAGTACCACCAGTTTGTTGTTGAATCAATGTATATTGCTCTAATATNTCCCATCACTCAGTTGGTTCACATACTTTATAGTACCACCAGTTTGTTGTTGAATCAATGTATATTGCTCTAATATATGGAATAGTTCAATGTATGCGTTTATAATAAAATATGTTGATATTAGAGTATATTTTATTTGTCACTTGTATTTAATAAACGTAGTTTGGAAACGGACCAATGGGTAGCGCTACGCTGAGANAGAGTATATTTTATTTGTCACTTGTATTTAATAAACGTAGTTTGGAAACGGACCAATGGGTAGCGCTACGCTGAGAAGTGTTTTTAAAAGTATAAAACAAAATTATAGCCTCTTTAAAATCATCAATTAATATTCGTAACACGGTGAGAGTAATAAAATCGAGTAGAAACATGACAGCATCTAGTTTGTTGTTCATTGCTTATTTTTCAATCTTCGCAGTAGAAATAACGAACAAAACTGCGTAGTCGTTGACGTCTTGCAACCAAAGACCAAAATGGTAACACAGAAAGTTCTGCTTTTATGTGAACGACCATAGATTCTTTCCGCTCTGCCTGTTTGGCGTGACCGGCGTAAATGTTAATCACTCCCGATTGTGCTAGAAGCCCTCGGCATACAGAAGCGGAACTGGTGACTCCAGCCGCGCGCAGGCCGAGCGAACCTGCCAGCAAGAGTTTACTTTCGTCCAACACGCTTTAACTCGTAGTCATCACATACATTTAGTTTTTATTAAGCACTTAGTTTTCTTATAGCTTATTTACATATCTGAATAAGTAAAGCTAACACAGTTGCCTAAATAAAATAATTAGTATTTTTTACCACAAATAAGCAAATTTATAAATGTGATACAAAATTTAAAAAAAACCATGCCAATTAAAAAAAAGTTACTAACATTAGTACTTTGATACTGTGGAGCGGACACCTGTAATCATAATCATTAACTATGCATTTCTAGAATTTACAACAGTTTTATAAGATTTCACGTTCTCAGAAGTTTATCTAGGCATATTTTTTTTTNCTATGCATTTCTAGAATTTACAACAGTTTTATAAGATTTCACGTTCTCAGAAGTTTATCTAGGCATATTTTTTTTAGAAGTTAACAGTTTTGTATAATTGTGTCTAATAGTATTGTCATTAATGTTTTATAAGTAAAAATAAANTTTTTTTTAGAAGTTAACAGTTTTGTATAATTGTGTCTAATAGTATTGTCATTAATGTTTTATAAGTAAAAATAAAGCATTAAAAAATCTATTGCAACAATGCGAATTCCGAAATTTTATTTTCCAAATTTTCTCCACGCAAATTTTATAAATATTTTTCCGGAAATCTATTTTGCATCATTTAAATCGTTCGTACTTTTGTTACATGGAAAACATGAACACTTTTTGTTGATTGCATTTCCTAATGCCTCTGTTTGTTTTTTATCTTTTATATTATTCTCAGTTGAAAATGCTGAAGTGCAGGTGAGCTAAGGTGTGAATTGCAAATAAATTTCTCCTGAAACACTTATTCTTACACCCATTCAGTGGGGGGTTCATATGACCACTTGGAATTTGTTTAGTGTGCGACCCGTTGCGCCTAACATCTCGGGAAATGTTTTGAAATTGGTAGATGAAAATTACCTTTTTCCTTGCTTGCAGGGCGTGTGAGCTGGGCGAGGGCGTTGTGATGAGGAGCAGGCTGCCTCGCTTCGTGAATCCGTACTTGGTGAGTATTATATAATCCATTTACTGTTACTTCCAACTTTCCTGAAGCCCTGCTAAAGTTATACTTACTAGATATTCCTCCGCCTCATACAAACAAAGCTTAAAATTACACGAAATAGACAATGCACCACATTCGTGCGCACTCATTGTAAAACTTTTTTGCTTAAGAACTATTTCTTAATGGGCATTACCAACACACCTATATTCTCCATGTTTTATTTTTTTACATATGAACTATTGTAATTTATAGGTAAAATATAAGTAAACGTTCAATTTAACCAAACTTAAGGTACATTTATGTTGTCACAAGTATAACATTTTGGAGATACGTGA
>NQII01002038.1:222248-283377 GCA_002778355.1 Clitarchus hookeri
TTTCCGGAGGGGCCGTCCCGGATTTTCACACGTGGGAATCGTGCCAGACAATGCCGCTGGTCGGCAGGTTTCCTCGGGGATTTCCCATTTCCCCCGCCCTTTCATCCCGGTGCCGCTCCATACTCACCTCGCTCCACCCTCGTCTGCTCTCAAGATCCCGTTTATAAAAGCCGCCCAAGCCTCTTCATTTTACTTGAATAATTTTATCTCTAAAAATAACGTACGCGTTCATGTCTTACCCACAAAGTTGACTTTTTTTTTGCCACGTTAAACTGCACTCTTTAAATTTTCCGTGAATTAATGCAATCTTTTATTGAAATGTGTTGGTAATATAGAGGAATAATGACCCTTAATATTCAAAACCAGAACTATAATCCGTAAATAGTAAATACGAAAGGAAATCTTCTCCGTAGGCCACGAACATTGCTGAGACAACATAACTTATTAGTCAATTCTAAAATTTAAACAATATATAATGATAGTTCCTATGTCAATTACACATTCGCACATCTTATTCATAAAGGCCTAAGTTAGAATTAATAATATTAGAAAAAGATGCCTGAAAAAGATGCAGCACTTAAAAAAATCAGCAACAAAATAAAACGCTTAAAATAATTTTTCTCTGTGTATGCTATAAGTTATATTTTCTCAAATAAATCTGACGAGTACACCTCAGCGTGGTACAAGATGATGATCCCACAGTTATTATTACTCTTATTCAAAGCTGTGTTGGAAACGATACTTTTGGCTTTTTTACTTAAATACTTATATCAAGTATTTATTATTCCAACGCTTCAAATAAACTAAAACAATAAAAGTTAAATCCGCAATATATTGGAAATTTACGGAAGTTTCTTCAAACTTATTTAGAGCTGTACCCCAAAGAATTGATTGTGAACTGTTTTGTTATTTGTACGAGAAAGGGTACAAAATTGGAATTCCTATAAGTCATTTCACTCTTTTTTGAAAAGTAAGTTTTTTTAAAGCCCACTCATTCGAAATAATAGTCAATAAATAAATAAATATATATATTCTAGTATTAGACGTTAACTTCCGAGTGCGGTGGAAAATACACACTGTTTTTATTACTTACATGGCGATATTTATTTAAAAAAGGCGGCTAAAGGAATAAAAAAAACTGAAAGGAAAAAAAAAAGTAACCACGGTCTCAGAGGTGGTCACTTAACCGTGGACAGCGTATACGAATGGTTGCGTTGGTTGTGCAGGGGGTGCAGCCGTACTCGGTGTACGAGGCGACCGGCATGCACTTGATCAACACGCTCTGCAAGGGACACTACGCCCACACGGACGTCTACTGGGCGCACGCCGCCCTATCCCCCGAGGGCAAGCTGGCCGTCCTCGTCTCCTTGCAGTGAGTCTCACGTTGGCGACACTGCCCAGCATGGCGGCGCACGTGCGCTGAACATGAGGTAGACCGCTCGTTCGCACAGGCCCAACATTCACCTACCCACACCAGTCAAACTCACACGGTCAACAACGATGCAAGTGATTGCTTGTATCTTAAATTTTTTTTTAACGACAAGCACTATTTTACGATTAAAATACTTTTACCGTTTTGAATTTTAACCAAACTGCGTTACAAATTGGTTAGAGGAAGTACACGTTCATCTCAAAGCATTTGTTCGCAAATCAGTTACCTAACCTAAAATCCAAAGCATGCTTTTTTTTCGCCAGACGTGTTGGCAGAAAAGCAGTTCGATGCCACGTCATGGTGATTGGTTGTGCGAAGCTAAGCGAGATTGGTCTACCTCATCTTTAGTCTACGAGCGCGCACGTCATCTGCGCAGTTGCCAACATTGAACGGCTCAGATTTAGGCGGCGCTCAAGCCATATTAAATTTTATGGCAGTTTGAATTTTAATTTTTGTCTCCTACACATTTTTACACTGTTGCGCAAACCTTGTCGTCTTTTTTATTATCCGACTGCTCGCGGAAGAATTTAAATAATATATTATTTTTTATCTTCCACCAGTAGTCGAAGAATAATATCTTCACAACACACATAAAAAACTGTAGAACTAATTGTAACAAGTTGGTATTTACAAATATTAAAGATCAAAGTACGTATTATCAAAAATTTTATTTGTTGAAATTTTAACTAATCAAGATTTTAAATTAAAATACTTATAAATTCTCTGAAAAATAAAAATTATATTTATCAAGAGATTATATAATAAAGGTAGTGAATATCCGACAGTGTAAAAAACGTAATGAGAATATTATTTTGCACTTAACTTTCCAAAACTTTTGATAATACGTACTTTGAAAAAAAAAATGTAACAAGTTGGTATGTACAAATATTGATAATGAAAGATCCTTTTTTTTTGTGTATTGAAGATATGTTATAACTTGACGAAAATACCAAATCTCTGGACATATAATTCGTTATTTTTAACGTATATATGAGTACTTTATCTTAAAATATTGATTAGTTCAAACTTCAACAAGTTGTTGTAACACGAAGTTAAGTTTCACGGAAAGTGTTTATTATTGTCACAGGAGAAGGATGTTGACGTTGTTTTGGAAATTTGTCTCTAAGTTCACATGCGGTTGGCATTTAGCCCTTTCATGCCCATTGTAGTCAAAAGTGTGCTTGTTGCACAGGAAGGTTATACTTGGCCGGTGCTGTACTCTACAAGGCTCAGTGCCAAACCACCTTCTCTGTGGGTTGTTGGTTCGCGAGCCGTGGTAGTTCTCTGCGTTATGACTGGTTCATATAACTGAACACGAAGTTTAATGGTTGTGACAACGAAACAAGATAACTTGCCAGCTTAACTACAACATGAATACAAAAAGATTATTATTTGCAACACCATAAACAATAACCCTTTCACGTGTTGCAAACAACAATTTTATGATGCCTGCTGTACTTAAGTAGGCTCAACACGTTTCGTTGTCACAGCCAATGAACTGTAGGCTATGTGTTCGGCTACAGTAATATGAACCAATTATGACCCAGACCAGTAAGATGGTTTGCTAATCATTTATCCACAGGTAAGATCATATTGTTCATTGAGCTTCATAGTGAGCAGTACAAATCTAAAATTACCTACACGTGCGTAACTGTGCATACTGGGTCTGAACAGGATAAGTTAAAGTGAGAAAGAAAGGGTTAACTCCTAGCGGTTTTTACTTTCAATTTTATTTAAAAAGTTAAAATTGAAATAAGGGAAAACCACATAAGTTATGACTAAATTCTTAGGTTCACCAGGGAATGTCTTTGATAAGCTGTAAAACAATGCCACCGAACAAGCCGTATCTGGGTCTACATAACCATAATTTATAGTAAATGTACTTATAAACATATGTTCCATGATATTTGAACTTTAACGTGTATTTCCACATAACAGCATCAGGTTTAATTTGTTACTGCTAAATTTGTTTCTGCTTGTAACCACTGATTTTCGCAGCTGAGGCGGAGTATGGTGGTGTGGTTGCAGGCACGTGTTCNAAATTTGTTTCTGCTTGTAACCACTGATTTTCGCAGCTGAGGCGGAGTATGGTGGTGTGGTTGCAGGCACGTGTTCATGGTGGAGAAGTGTCGGTTGTGGGGGCCGTGGGAGGTAGAGTGGTGCGTGCGGGTTGATGACGTCATGGCCGTGCCGCACATAGATGGAGACAAGCTGGTCCTGCGCGTCAGACAGGTAGGCATCTCCTCTAACTCTTGTGTTTCGTAACCTCTACTTATAGGTAGAGACCTGAAAAATTCGCGTTTTCATTTCGGGACAAGCTAGCATTCAAATCCCCGTACGTTTGTATTGCTAATGCTATTGGTCCACCCGTTAAATTACACTTCCTTGACAACTCTGAGCCAGTAATAAATACACAGTAAAATGCAGACCGAATCACCGTCTTCCGCTAATACAACAAGCAACCAATGAACAGTGATATCTGCATGATTTTGCATACGAAAATGGAGTATAGCCTACAGGTCATTGAACTCGCGAATTTTTCAGGTCTCTACTTATAGGTCATTCGCAGTTAAGACTTGACTTCGCCTTTTTGCAGAAATTATTATTTTTTGTATCATAATTTCGGGTTCTTAGTAATTACTGACAAAGTACGATTCAAGAAAATTTAATTTTACGAGTTGTTTAATATGCGTGTGCTTAATTTTCATTATGGTTTATATGCTAGTTGCAAACAGTCAGGAATATGTTTATATTTTATCAATAAGTTGTAATCAGGAAATAACGTACGCTGAGAGTTATATACAACTATATTTAAAAACTAGCAAATAGTAAATTTTCTATGCTCCGACAATTCCAATAATACCCCTGGAACTTTAATTATGACACGAAAACATTTCTGCATAACACGTGAAGCAGAGCCTTANAGGGGGTGGGGTAAGGGGGTGAGGGAAGTGAGCCAAAGGCGTGCTGTAATCCTCAAAACTGTCACGCGACAACTCGAAGCTTATTGGTTGTGACAACGAAACAAGATAACTTGCCAGCTTAACTACAACATGAATACAAAAAGATTATTATTTGCAACACCATAAAACAATAACCCTTTCACGTGTTGCAAACAACAATTTTATGATGCCTGCTGTACTTAAGTAGTCTCAACACGTTTCGTTGTCACAGCCGATGAACTGTAGGCTGTGTTCGGCTACAGTAATATGAACCGATTATGACCCAGACCAGTAAGATGGTTTGCTAATCATTTATCCACAGGTAAGATCATATTGGTCATTGAGCTTCATAGTGAGCAGTACAAATCTAAAATTACCTACACGTGCGTAATATACACAACTGTGCATACTGGGTCTGAATAGGATAAGTTAAAGTGGGAAAGAAAGTGTTAACTCCTAGCGGTTTTTACTTTCAATTTTATTTAAAAAGTTAAAATTGAAATAAGGGAAAACCACATAAATTATGACTAAATTCTTAGGTTCACAGTGGAATGTCTTTGATAAGCTGTAAAACAGTGCCACCGAACAAGCCGTATCTGGGTCTACATAACCATAATTTATAGTAAATGTACTTATAAACATATGTTCCATGATATTTGAACTTTAACGTGTATTTCCACATAACAGCATCAGGTTTAATTTGTTACTGCAAAATTTGTTTCTGCTTGTAACCACTGATTTTCGCAGCTGAGGCGGAGTATGGTGGTGTGGTTGCAGGCACGTGTTCATGGTGGAGAAGTGTCGGTTGTGGGGGCCGTGGGAGGTAGAGTGGTGCGTGCGGGTTGATGACGTCATGGCCGTGCCGCACATAGATGGAGACAAGCTGGTCCTGCGCGTCAGACAGGTAGGCATCTCCTCTAACTCTTGTGTTTCGTAACCTCTACTTATAGGTAGAGACCTGAAAAATTCGCGTTTTCATTTCGGGACAAGCTAGCATTCAAATCCCCGTACGTTTGTATTGCTAATGCTATTGGTCCACCCGTTAAATTACACTTCCTTGACAACTCTGAGCCAGTAATAAATACACAGTAAAATGCAGACCGAATCACCGTCTTCCGCTAATACAACAAGCAACCAATGAACAGTGATATCTGCATGATTTTGCATACGAAAATGGAGTATAGCCTACAGGTCATTGAACTCGCGAATTTTTCAGGTCTCTACTTATAGGTCATTCGCAGTTAAGACTTGACTTCGCCTTTTTGCAGAAATTATTATTTTTTGTATCATAATTTCGGGTTCTTAGTAATTACTGACAAAGTACGATTCAAGAAAATTTAATTTTACGAGTTGTTTAATATGCGTGTGCTTAATTTTCATTATGGGTTATATGCTAGTTGCAAACAGTCAGGAATATGTTTATATTTTATCAATAAGTTTTAATCAGGAAATAACGTACGCTGAGAGTTATATACAACTATATTTAAAAACTAGCAAATAGTAAATTTTCTATGCTCATACAATTCCAATAATACCCCTGGAACTTTAATTATGACACGAAAACATTTCTGCATAACACGTGAAGCAGAGCCTTANACAATTCCAATAATACCCCTGGAACTTTAATTATGACACGAAAACATTTCTGCATAACACGTGAAGCAGAGCCTTAATCGAGAACTTTTAAAAATCTCTGTTTGATATCTACTTTCTCCTCTTTGTGTGTCCTTTCACTATATAAAGGATGTATATGGGGTGAAGTTACAAACTTCGAGGGATGATGGAGAAGGTCGTCAGCTCCAATTTGAGATGAGAAACTCAGGTCTGGAACCACCTCCGTCGAATGTTACAACCAATGTGCTGCTTTCCTACTGTTCACATTTTCTTGTCCGTACACAAACACCATATCCCCACGTCTCGCGGCAGTGTCCTCCAGTTCACTCAAACTGATCACGTGCACTTGTCCGCATGTAAACACAGACTGCAGTCGGCTGTCTTGGCTTCCGGAGCCGACATCTCGCCGTACATTGCAGTAGGCATCTTCAGGGTCGCAGGAAGACTGGAAGCTCAGGGTTGGACGAGGCAGTCTACCCACACTCGTACCTCAGGACCCACCACGTCGACTCACCGCATGCCATCTACTGTGAATTAGTGGAGTGAAATGAAATGAAATAGAAATGCAAATTTCTAATTGCACCAATTAACTTCCTATATATCCATATTCCATCTCCAATCTTGGTCTTGCAGAGCTTGTGTATAATACATCAATTACAATAATGCTTGTTCGAACGAAATCGGTTCAGTGGTTCTCATTTTTCTGTAACATAACCTCGACACCAACGGCAGCATTAGCACACCAGTAATAACTGTGCGCTGCCGCGTTCAATATTTAGCCTTGGGAGATAAGAGCTGCGCGAAATTTTTCTAATTCCATGACCTTGGGATAACGGTTATCTTATCTCTTGTTTATTTACCGCTACGATTGCTATCTTCTCGTGCATGTTATCTATGGAATTCTCTTATCAGCCGCATGCATGTGGTGTAGTCTGGATTCGGTCCCAGATCTGCGCTGGTCGGTGTTCTGATTCCACAGCTACCCAGTTTCCTGGCTTGTGTACCANGTCTGGATTCGGTCCCAGATCTGCGCTGGTCGGTGTTCTGATTCCACAGCTACCCAGTTTCCTGGCTTGTGTACCGAACTGTAAAAGCTGATCACGTTAAAGTGAGCACTTTTGAAATCAACCTTAGAAAAAAGTCGCTGCTCCTACCTGCATATATTTCAACGGGCGCACTGAGTGACATTCACGCAGTAAAGCTGGTAACGATGGAGGGAAATAGTTCCATATATTACCGTCGAATAAAAAGTGTAGGGTAACCATTCGTGATTACTTAAATTATTTCTTTCGCTTCCAGTTTTTTTAATACGTAAAAGTGTAAAAATGAGCAGATTGTTAAAGTATTTTAATTTATAATAATTTCAGTTTCACTTGACCGACGCACGAATAAAGTGATGAGGCCAATCGCAATGTTAATTTTACATAAGGCGAAAGAATACACAACGTGCATACAATTAGATCTTAATCAGGGCTTTCAAAAGTGCACAGTTAACCGTGAAAAGCCTATATTTATAAACTCTGCCTATAAACCCACACATATCTACTGCTCGCCTTTGGTTCTAGCCCCGAACATCGTTGTCTGTAAGTTAAAATTATTACGTATTTGTTTCAAAATTCTCGAGAATTATTAAAAAAAGAATTGAAATCGAGAAAATCAAAAGTAGTTTTTATAAACGCAAAATAAAAATTATGAAATTAAAATGCGTCAGAATTTCTATGTCAAACCTTGTTTTCAGTACAAAGATGTCTATATTTTTAGTTTTACCATTATCTCTAATGATACTTTAAATCAATATCTTTGGTCGTATTATGGAACACAAAGTTCTGGGCATTTCATTTATCACCATACAGCTTAGCTGGTTCATCAAAGGCAATCGACTCCTGGAGCAATCCTCTCAGAAATTTGTCTTCCTTAGCAGTCCCGGCATTTAGTCTATAAAAGTAGGTTACAAGAGGAAAAAGCTTAGAGAGGTTAACCTTTATTTATTTTGTAATGACCTCTAAGCACTTACGCTGGCAATATTGATAAGCATTTCTCCATTTGCATTTTGAAAAAAAGCCAGCGTAAACACTATTTTTGTACGAAGTAAGTTGTTCCTGAGCAGTATTTTAGACAGAAAAAATATTTAATTTTTTTTTGCTGAAAATTATTGGTTTGAATTAAGGACAATAATTGTGTGTCGAGGAGGCAATAATGTCGACGGTTCAATCCGAATACCAGACATGAGTCGGAAATTTCTGAGCACCAAAACGGTAACCAGTTAACTCGTAGTCCTTCAATCAGCGGGTCCCGTCATTTAACGTCTGTGCGTAACTGTTCGACGCAAAACGTAATGTTTGACGTAAGCNTCCTTCAATCAGCGGGTCCCGTCATTTAACGTCTGTGCGTAACTGTTCGACGCAAAACGTAATGTTTGACGTAAGCTCAAGCTACGATGACGTTTAAGGATCAGGGCAGTCGAGAATTTAGACGGAGTTTATTGCTGAATTTGTACGTTCCATTCCCTTCCAAATATTGAATAACTGGCAAAAAATTAATTTTACGCATTTTTATAAACATAACATAAATTTGTTTAGGTAGTAAAAATTAAACTGTTAATGTAAAAGAGTAGGTGTGTTTCCAGTAACAAAATTAATTTTCATTGCAAAAATTAAACTCGCATTTTGGTGGACCTTGTCCTCGATGATGCATTTTTTTATGTTGTAACATCTTGTCGACAGCGGAATAATTAAATGCGAGACCAGTAACTGAAGATTCAGGAGTGGGTAAGGAATCGGCTGCAATNTCTTGTCGACAGCGGAATAATTAAATGCGAGACCAGTAACTGAAGATTCAGGAGTGGGTAAGGAATCGGCTGCAATATTTATGTACTAAGATGCCATCCTGATAGTTGCCTGAAGTGATTTCGGAAAACCCGTAGAGGGAATATTGAGGTCAGTGTGCAATCCAGTTTTGCAGTAACCACTCTCCTTGTTCCAACGTTGGAATACTTTTTTCTGTCAATAGCACCATAGATAACCACTCGGGTGGTATTTGAGTTTATACTTTTTTGTGTATCGCCAGAATCAGATATCTCCGACAAGCGTGACTCGTCCGACACGACAATTAATACCGAACAGCCAATCAAATACAAAATGAAAACAGTCACACGACCATTAGTCTTCTATTATCAATAATTATTTTTATTACGTCATACAGCATTGCGAACAGGATAAATAATGCTGTAAAACGAAATATTTCAACTAACTCTACCTACGATGAGAAATTACCATCTTATAGGAAGAAAATTATTCAGACTTGGGGTGATTTTCCAGACGTTTGATTAAAAAAGTGTGAAGAAACTGTGATTGGACATACCCTGACCTAGTAATAACGCAACTAGAATATTGCAGAGTTAACCACGATATTTTATTTGATATAAATGGATTGGTATGTTGAAAAAATAAATGTAAAGGAACGATTTTGACCATGTGATTTTGACCGTTCTTTTGGTGATGGACAAGTCAATGTTGGGAAGAAGCGCAGGATACAGAAATTCTGCCTACCTCATCTTTAGTCTATGGGGAAACATAGGGACAACATAATCCTTGATGGCAAACTATGATTACTTCTACTACAAGTTGGGAAGATCAATGTTAACAGTTTGGCAACCAAGAATTTTCGCCACTAGGTAAGCGCTAGTGTCGGCAATGTACCATAGTGTCTCTATATTCTACGTAAAGAACGGGATAATTGTAATAACCACAATAAAACTAAGTAATATCTTTCTCTTTTATGNGTCTCTATATTCTACGTAAAGAACGGGATAATTGTAATAACCACAATAAAACTAAGTAATATCTTTCTCTTTTATGATTCGCGAAGTCAAAAATTTTAATTAACTGTTACCTTTTGGAACACTGCACACATAGAGGTAGAAATTTTCTCTATGAACAACTCTCCTATAAGAAATCTCGTTTTGTTCTAAACCTAACCTCAAGGGGGGTTTAGTGGTCAGAGAACTCGCCTCCCGCCAAGGCGAACTGGGTTCAATTCCCGGCGGGCTCGCTCCCGNAAGGGGGGTTTAGTGGTCAGAGAACTCGCCTCCCGCCAAGGCGAACTGGGTTCAATTCCCGGCGGGCTCGCTCCCGGATTTTTGCATGTGGGAATCGTGCCGGACGATGTCGCTGATCTGCGGGTTTTCTCGGGGATCTCCCGTTTCCCCCACCCTTTTATTCCTGCGTTGCTCCATCGCCTTTCTTCACTTTCACCGGCTCTCAAGATTTAATTGTCGAGAGCGGCCCATATCTCTTCACTCACTCACGCACGGTCTTACCTGAGTAGGATTAACCTTAGCCAAGCGGAAAATGGTGCCCGGATGCTGCATCTGGACCGGTTGTGTTGCAGGATGAGGCGCTGAGCTTCTTCTCCGGGGACGAGCTGCAGGTGGCGAGCACGGACCGCCGCGTGCTCGAGTGGCTGCAGTCGCGCATTGAGACCGTCATGGTCCTCAACATGGAGGACAAGCCCTGCCCCGTCGAGATGTGAGCGCCCTCCTCCGCGTCTCACGACGACGAACCACCCGCGAGGCTTCCGTAGTTGGGGAGTCGCCATGTTGCGAGGCGAAGCAGCTTTAGGCCGTGTCTCCACTCTCTGCAGAAAGCGATCTCTCGCATCGTAGCATATTCACGGTGAACTGAGCACTTTTGGAAGCCCTACCTCAGATCCACTTGCATGGACGCTGTGTATCCTTCCACCAGGTGTAAAATTAACACTGTGATGGGCCTGATCACTTTATTCATCCACCTGTCCACTAAAACTTTTGAAAATATTAAAAAAGTACATAATTTACAAGTTTGCTAACTATTTCACTTATATAAATTAAAAAAAATTAAGAAGCATTTAAGTACTTACAAAGTTTTACCTAACACTTTTAATTTAACATTAAGAAGCGGGGTGACTTTCCCTCCATCGTTACCAACTTTACTGTGAACATTCCAGTCACTGTGCCCGTTAAAATATATGCAGATATGGGAAGTAGCATTTTTCAAAGGTTGGTTTCAGAAGTGCTCAATTAACAATGAACAGCTCGCACCGAGCGAGAAGGCTCTTTCGTGCGATCTCTCCCAACTCTCTCGCGATTTGGGACGACGCTACTTCTTCTTGTGTAAACAAACACTTCATTCGACGAAAGCGCGTTAAAATTTTCAGTCTCAACTATAACGAATGCGAACGTATGCGCGGGCAATTAAAATCGTAGTTAGAAACTGTACTGTGCCTGGTGCCTAGTTTCAAATTTTATGCTCCGTTTTACAAAATNGGCAATTAAAATCGTAGTTAGAAACTGTACTGTGCCTGGTGCCTAGTTTCAAATTTTATGCTCCGTTTTACAAAAGAACTTATTTTAACGCCAAATTGTCGTATTGAGTGAAATTAACACTTATCATGGCCAAGACTGTTAAACTTCATCACAAACTAAAATTATGTGCAGTTTAAAAACGTAATTCCATTATATACTGTGCCTCAGAAATGTTAAACACNTTCATCACAAACTAAAATTATGTGCAGTTTAAAAACGTAATTCCATTATATACTGTGCCTCAGAAATGTTAAACACATCTGGGGTCTCAAATAACCTCATATTACAGTTTTGAGAGAACATGGTGGATGCCAGAGAGCTCGAGAGATTGCAGCAAGTATACAACTTCGTGCTTTTGTGCTCTCTCCAGCAAACTGAGGCGATGAGAGAGCGCTCTCGGCGACGACGTCCTCGAGAGCGAGAGCACGAGAGAACGCTCTCAATGCCAAGTGAGACACGGCCTGAGAACCAAGCTGTACACTCTAAAATCTAAATTGCTAAAAACTGCTCCGAATCGGTTAATCTGACTCCATACCTGTTGAAACTACATCCATAGGACAGGTCTAGACACTTTCCTATTTTCTAACGTTCGTGAATTGTCACTCATTTTGACCGATTTAGTTCGTTAAGTAGTCGCATAGAACTATACGAAAATAGGATGGCTTTGTGTTATTTGTATAGCAAAAAATCCATGAGGGTATTAAGTAAGAACTTATCTCCATATAAAATACTACGGTCATAAAATACATAGATTCCTCGCATTCCCTAACCTGGGCTTACTTACTTAATTTAAAAACAATTCTGTTGTCAAAATTATACTTTTATTGCATTTCTTAAGTTTCCAGAATTTCGTTAATATAATGTATTACGCACAAACAATTTGAAAGTATTCTCATATAATTTAAACGGATAATTTAAGAATAAAATCTGTAATTGCCTGTGTACTAAGCATGTAGAATTACAGCGCTACATTTGTAGCAGCGCTCTGCGGCCATTTCATTAACTAAATCAGTCGGTAAGGGTGGCTGATTTTCACGTCAGTGTCATTACCTGTCCTAAGATCATGGCAGAAATTTCTCCAGGGAAACCAGTTAAAGTCTGATAATTATTTTAGTTTCTGGTATTCACTGGTTTAACTGTGATTTCTACTGATTCCTAGTGAGTTACACTGGGTGTTTCTCGCTGATTCGCGAGGAAGAAACATCTCGTTAACAGAAATTTCAGGGAGATCGATTCCGCTAGTTGAAACCACTGGTTCAGATTTAGAGTGTACACTTTGATTGCGCGAAGTTGCCGTCGTGTGCGCAATGCTGCTGCACAAAGTCCGCCATGCTGCTGCAGGAATCTTCTCGTTTCTCGGAGGAGATGGTATTTTGTAACACACTGTCTGTATCTTCTGACGAACCTGTTCACATCTATGTACAGTCATCGCCAATAACAGCCTGCCTTGCAACATTTCTGTGCGTCGTCTCTCCACAGACGTCGGCGACTCTCTGGTGGGATGCAGCAACGATGTCTTCTCGACTCCAGATAGCCACTCGTGTTGTGCTCTCTCTCTCTCTCTCTCTCTCTCTCTGTACCTTCTGACCATCCCCTCCGTTGTACGTTTATTGTCCACGTTCTGTCGTTGGGCGAGCTTAATTTTTCCTGCGTGAGCAAACCGGAATTTTCTCTCTTTGCCTTTCGTTGAAATGTTCTGTTCTCCTCTATCTACTTGGCGACAGCCCATCAACCCCAACGTTAGAATTCTCTGACAGCTTTCAAAGTACAGCGCCTATTGGATATGGCACGATGACTGTAGAAGTCGTTCATACTTAACATTACGTTCTGCTTCTGGAGTGAGGCTGCTCTCATAGTATTTAAAATGGTTACGGATGGAAAATAGGTGTCATCGAGTACAAATATTACACTCTGAAATGACTCGGACTATTTCTTGCGCGTATCTGAGAAGAACTCAGCTAAATAAGAGCGTTTTAATAAAAACATGTTTAAATCACATGAATACCAGGATTATTTTACCAACATTTCCAGCTTCGTTTTTTTACTCCTGAGTCATGCGAGGACATACATACAGCTATGTGTGTCGTCATTCACAGCGAGTGTGAGGTTACAATTGGAAAATTATCCTTTGAATTAAATTTTTGACGTGTGCTGAAGTAATGTAATAAAACTTTTTCACAATACAACATAACCGATCCTGTAAAATTTTGTTGTTTACATAAGAGATAAGAGAGCTCTATAATATAACATTTCATTGAAATTAGCCGATTATAACACGGCAGTAAATGTTTTTTTTTTACAACAAATTGGTATTTACTGTTACAGTCCATTCCTGGTTACTTCCAACTTTTCTGAAGCCCGGCTTAAGTTCTACTTTCAGGATATTCCTCCGCCTCATGCCAACAAAGCTTAGAAAATCACACCAGAGGGACATCGTACCGCATATGTGCGCACTCAGTGTTGTAATATTTTGCATAAGGACTATTTCTTACTACGCATTACCAACACACCTATTTTCTCCCTGTTTTATTTTTGTTATTTATAAATGAAATATTATTATGTACAGGTAAAATATAAGTAAAAGTTTATTTTAACCAAAAATAAAATACTTATATTCTAACACAAGTATAAAGCGGTTGCGATGCATGGCATATTAAAGAACCAACCGAACATGTCATAGATGGTGTGTTTTTTCGAAGGTTTGATTCAAAAAATGTGACGAAACCATGAATAAACGATAAGCGAACAGTAGGAATACTGAAAACAAAATGTGCAAGCACATAATTACAGTAGTGCCCATCATATTATGTCATTCATGGCAAGCAATCCGCTGACATTGGGTTAAATTTAATTCGCAACTCGCTCCAAAGAAGGTTCGGTCCGCTGCGAGTTTTCCTTAACTATAATTAAAATTATAATTTGTAATATGAATCATATAAACTGGAAACGTGTTCCTGTGTGCGCAATTAGCGCTTGTAGCATAAGTTTCAAATGGTATTTTATCCCAATTGTAATATTACACTAAGAAAGAAACAGTTTTGCCTTAATCAGAGATGTGCTACCTGTAAACCTTTTTATCTGCACTTTTGGTACAGTAAAGTCATCAATTATAGGCACATTGGTGAATTTATAATTACCTCATACACCGCTAAGTATATGATTCTGCTTTGCAACAGTGGTTTTTGGCTGATGCCAGTCCGAGAGGTTTTAAAATGATTACTTCGAAATTTAAGCAGAATTGTAACAGAACAATTTGGGATAAAACGTTGTTGCTGTTTGTAACTGCGGCCAGATTTCACGTTTGGTGTTAACTACACAACAATATTTCTAAGAAAATTCTCATTTCAAAGACGCCTTTTCTCGTAAAAGAATTAAAATGTCATTTTGAAGTAAAAAAAAAATACCATTTTTTTAATACTCTCTGCTGGTTATTTTGTCAGCTTTCAGAGTATTTTGACGTTTCTTTTTTAGATTCTGAAATTATTTTTTACATCTTCTACAACACCATAGTTGGTGATACATATAAATTTATTTAGCTCATATTTAAACATTTCCTTCAATTTTCTCCCATTTTCTGTTATTTTTATATTGGTAAATAACACGAATGGAAAATTATACTTTTACTGTATACAATTATGAAAGATAAATACATAGAAGGAAATAGTGCATTTGGAAAAGCCATCCCTCGAGAATGAATGATATTTTTTTGAAATTATTTCTATCTGTATTCATGTTAAATTACTTTTGTAGGTAGAATAATTAAACCTAATGAAAGAAATAGTGGAAAAGAATATTCCTTGGACAAACTTTAATGTCAATTGTTGCACAGAATTCGTGAAAATTTATTTTTCACATAATGCAGTACGCATAATATGTTATTGTAAGATATTCAATTACTTGTTTAAATTAACACAGGAGTTTTTCAAGTGCTGGTTAATTGTATGTACATAGTTGTTAAGTGCTGCATTTGTATGTCGTGATACCATTCATTGGAGAAACCATAAACAAATTCCAAACGTCCATGAACTAATAATACAACTACTCAACATCATGAAACTTACTTCCTCTTAGTACTTAAGACACATACTTAAAATGTTTATTTTACAAGTTACAAGACATACATATATATTTTGGTTATTTCAATACGTACAATAAATCTTGAACCCCAATAGAAAAAAGAATAGCAGTATTTAAGTCACCATGGGTTTGACGAATATACTTTGTGATGTTCAAATTACTAGACATGGTATTTTACACTGAATGTGACTTTTAAACATTCATGGACTCCGTATTTCATAAATGACAGTTTTTATGTGGATTTAAGTTAGCTAAAGGAAAAGTATGTCTGTCCGAGATATCCGAGAAAGTTAATTTGGTGCTGTGATACGATTCGTAATGAACTTGGCCGTGCATGGCAATGTGTTGAATAAGGCAGCGAGACATTCAACTGCCCATCACACATGTCAAACTGGCAGATTCGTGGGGCAATTGGAGAGCTGTCGATGTTTGTCACGCCTGTCTTCGTTTTGTAAAATGGCCTGAAGGAAAAAAATTCTGTCATTATCCATATGTGTTGTAAATATGTTTCCTATATGTCCTCTGGTTTTGTAATAGTTCCACCTGACATGTGAGGATGAGGTTCAACACGAATACGATGTAAAAAAATGTGAACAAAAAATAAATAACTAAAAAAAACCAACCAAGTTTCCAATTTTCTTCTAAATTTGTTATATCCTTGTGCTCCTAATAAGAATATATATTGATTGTTTGTATTTCGTGTTTAAATAAACTGTTTTTAAAACTATTGTGCATACTTCACAGTTCGTGATGCTGACTTCCAGTTGCAGCTAACATCTACGCCCAAAACTCAGTCACTGATTTTAACTAGTGGTATATGTTAAGGACAGTGATTTCTCATCTCCTAATTAGGAGATTTGTCTTCAGTGAGAAATTATCTGTTTTCTTTTATGTAGCACATTGGAAAGTATAGCATGACCCTATGTTTTAAATTGAGTGTGAGTGAAGTGAGCAAAGAGATATGGGCGGCTCTTAACAACAAGATCTTCAGAGCCGATGAGGGTGATTAAGGTGAGTATGAAGCAGCGCCGGAATGAAAGTGCGGGGGGAAACAGGAGATCCCCAAGAAAACCCGCTGACCAATGGTATCGTCGGGCACGATTCCCACTTGCGGTCACCCGTTTAAAGCGAGTAATTTTTGGGTAAAGGTGTTATCAACGCCAGTTACAAGGAAACATGCGACCATGCCTGTGTTAAGAAACCATTACCCTTAATAAACGAATCAAATGAAAGTCGTGATTATATTTCAGAATAAATTTTGTTATGTGTTAGGCGTTCAGGCACGGCCGAAAGCGACCTGTTTAAAACTATGTGCTTGAACTTTGGTACATAGTTGCCTTGCAACGCTCAACACGTCGTCCTCACGAGAAATGTGTAATATATTATAACTACTGTAAATTTTTTTTTATTCATTTAAACCAAGGTGCCTGATGACTGCTATCCTGTTGTAGTGTTCTGTCTAGTGTGCGAGTGTATAGTTCCGCAACATGTCGGGCCACGTAACACATTAATTTCAACCGAGCATAGCGCAAATGCTTTTTTCCTTTGTTTATACTGATTTCTATGTGGTATTATTTATTCTTTCCTTGATTACACTCTACTACGCTTCATTGCAGTCACGATTTTATTATTGGCGCAGTGCAACACCTGTATTATAACTTTGTACGCAGCTGAAATATTTCATCCCGATGCAATAATGTTTACATTTCAAGATATGGTAGATAAGCACTATGACGTAATTGTGTCTGACGAATTTAATAACTATCTTAATTGCGATTCGTTTATAAAAAATACTGCGTGCAAGTATGTCAGTCCGTTTGTCCACCATATTGTCGACTGGGCACAGTAACAACTTAAAAAAACCCATTTCAGTTTGTATCCAACAATTCTCCCCACAACACCATTTATTCTTGAATCGTGTTGAACTAGTTCACGCCAACACGCCTTCCAGACAAAGGGAATGAGGGCCAACAATTAAAGCTGACAAATTTGAAGAGTCAGAAGTGATTCAAATATCCAGAAATAGTTGAGATGGGCCCGCCTAGAGTGATTTCGGAAAACCATTAAAAAACAGAAATCGGGATGGCCTGATAGGGAATCGAACCCTGGTCCTGCCGAATACAAGTTCATTGTGTCACATGTGCGCACATCCGTTTTCTATTGCGAACCGCTGCACAGAGAAAAACAGACTGTAAGAACTAAATGTCTGTTCGCATATAAACCATCTGGACTGTTAATACAGAGACAGCAATCACATTTCTTGTCGCTGCTTTCTAAATACAGTAAACGCATAGAGGAGTTGCAACATAACTGTGTGAACTTGTCTGTGGTTGTATCTGCATCTATTATGTAATACAGCTCTTACAGCAGGGCATTCTGCTCCTCCTGCACAAGACAGATATCTCCTTCAAAAGAACAACTTTAGCAATATCTGGATTGTTCCCGCAACAAACATCACTGCTAACAGAACAGTATGTTGCTGGTACAGAAGAAACGTTGCTGCTATCAAGAATCCAGATCACAGAACTGTTATGTTGTCACTTCTCTGCTGATTTTTCTTCAGTGTAAGTTGTAATCTGTGCGCGTGATTTGCACACAAAACTGGGCCGTTATAACATAACGGTTTCTGGGTCATGGCTGCCAACTTGACAACTTCGCATGGTTCTACGACGCAGAAGAGGGCGGGGCTTGCTGTAGGACGACATCAGTGAAGCTGGCTTAGTCGTGGCAATGTCGAGACGTGGCTATGTGACCTCTATAACATGAGAACATTTTCATACACGCCTAAAGGCCAACACGTACAGTTCCCAGATGCACACTTTCTCTTGGTTTTTTTGGGTGCCACTGCTCGTGACCTCCACAAACTGCAGACGTGGTTGGTTGGCAGCTCATGATGGTAAATAAAAAAATTATTGAATGCTTCTGATTTGTCAGTTGATCGGCCCTTCCACGCGCTCAATTTCGCACTCTTCAGTACTCTTAGAAATCATACAGGAAATCCTAAAATACAAGAATTATTCTGGATTTTGATAAATTCTACGTGGTATCTATCTCTGTTCACATATTTCTCGGTAATCTTACCAGTTAGTATCTCTGCCTTACAAAAAGGGTTTTCTCGTGTGTTTTGTAAGTATTTTGTTCTCTTGTAAACCATTAAAAGTTCAGGTTTGCCCAGTCTGTTAATATGAGAACATTTACAAGAGAAAGTGTTAGATGAAATTAAATATCCAATCACGAAACTGCTCTGCCTTTCCTTCCATGTCACAAACGTAGACACATCTGTTTGAGTATTCTATGCACGTGCTGATACAGCTATAAGAAGATGGCACTGAACGATGGATCACCTTTGCCTCAAGAAACCTCAATTTATCAGAACGGAACTGGGCGCAAATTTACAAGGAGGGCCTAAGTGTTTCTTCAGGTTATGGACGTTTCTTTAATGTATCACAGGTATCACAATTATAAGGTGGATCACTAGCCACTTTTTGTGGTTTCTAAGAAGTTAAACCGTATTGCTCCAATTACTTCAAAAGATCGAATTACGTGTTATATGGTATTCTTTCGATAATTTGTGTGCTCCAAGATGACAGATGATTATAGCTGACTCACCACCACGCAGACTTCGTTCTGCAGATCAAAAACTGGGAGTTAACGGAAAAAATCCTCACCTGTCGGCGCAACTGTACATAAGCTGCCTGCTTGCTACTCACACAAAACGTCAAGAAATGGCGATCAAAACACTCCAGTATGAGAATGAGAGATGGCACTTTTGATACCCGTTATCAGTAGCAGTCACTGAGGAAGTAACAGGTTGTGCCAGTTCTAGGTTTTGGGAATACCTGTTACTGGTAGTCGTACCACGTGAAGCAGAATATATCATAAAACCATAGACTCTGTTGAGGTTTATTCTATTTAGGTTAGAATCAAAACGAGATTTATTATAGGCGTATCTAGCATAAGGGAAATTCCCACCGCTAGGTGCACAGTGTTCCAAAAGGTGAATTAAAAATTAAAAATCGAAGCTACGTGAATAATAAAAGGGTTTTGCTTAATTACGAGGTTATTTTATATTTAATTTATGATTATTCCAATTATCATGTTTTTTAACTTAGAAAAAGAAAAAATCTGGTACACATGCTACATTAGCGCCCAGATAGTGGCGACAATTTTTGGTTGATAAACATTTGACGTAGATCTTTCCAACCTGTAGTAGAAGCAACAACCTTAAAACTCTATGCATAAAACCACCAAATCACCATACCTGTGACTCGATACCCGTAACTTACAATACAATTTCGTACCATAGACTAAATATGTTTCGTTCCTGCATTTACATTATAGTATGTAGTATCCAACCAAAACGACCAATATAATTTATTATTAGGTGCTTGATCCTAGTACTTATGAAAGGGTATTTTACTTACAGAATTGAAATTCAGCTTGTGCTCTTTTACTAACAATATCTTCAAGGTTTATGTTTTCAATATGGAAATATTTAATTCTTCTTATTCTTATAGCAATGAAAAAAAATATAAATTTGTTCTAAAATCTATTTACCTCATCAATACGCACTGTATCTGACTCTATCACGTATACGCCACTTATTTCCACTTATTTTACCAGGATGACATGATATATGAGGAGCAATCTCTGGTTACACTAGGGTAAATGCTAATGCCTGACGCTTATCCAAGATTTGTAATACATTTTTTAACCTCTAGCTTCCTCAAGCCCCTTTTTTTATCAGCATTTTATACGCACTTGCCAAAAAAAGAGAGTTCAGACAATATTAGTCATTCGTAAAACATAATGGAAACCTACAAAATAATTTGTCTTTCTTTTCTAAATTTTTAATGTGAATTATGTTAAAAACTTTTGAAAAGTTTAAAATGCATTTCAATGGACAGAAGTTTAATTACGAGAGAGAGAGAGAAAGAGAGAGATAGGGCCAGTGAGACACATTTATATACTTTAAATATAGTTGAGAGAGCGACTCAACTACAAGGCGGACATGAATTACGCAGACGTAGCGACTTACAGGTTACAGCATATTATCTGCAATAACGGGTACTACGTTAACAGGTATTTGCATAATCGATAAAAAGTAGCGGGTATAATGGGTGTTCCTGAGAAATACTGGTTTCACTATTCTCTAACAAGAACCCTCGAATTCATAGTGCATTGTAAGCTGGCCGATTAAATAAAAGTTACCAGGAGAAATTATTGTATGTTAGTAGTGCAATCGACACACTCCCGCGTATAATGAAATCCAATTATGAGCACACGAACGGGCACTACTTCTTGTATGAGACTCGAAATCTTCAAGAAGCTTCAAGATAGGCACTCAGGTATTACAAAGATATAACAGTTTACGGACCTTATTATAAACTGTTGTTTTGCTTTCGCCAGGTTCAGAGGTCCAACAACTAAACCGTGTTGCCATATGAGTTTCAAGAATGCCTGTGATTAATAATGGGGGCTGTCTTGTATTTATAACACGATAATTACACGGAAAATAAGTTTAGCAGTTTACGATTAATCTAGCGACTGCAAGTCTAGTCAATCAGAATAGTAGCAAACGAAAGCATCCGATATAGTCTGGAAACATGAACATTTACATATATTCCATTATCTATGGTTACTGCTTGTGTCATAATTTTAAAATATTTGCAATATCTTATAAAACGATATCCCGATGGCAGCATTGGCCAGATAGGCCAATAAATCTTAAAAAGGTTCAATAAAAGCAAATTTAATAACTTTTTCCACAAATAAAGCCTGAGGAGCAGTGGTTTAAATACACGATAATACTGTAACCAACTTAATAACTAATTTGATTTGTAACCTAAACCCAAGATGTAAATACAGTTTCCTGCAAGCAACAACTTCCACTGTGTTCTGATTGGCTACTTCGTCTCGACTTGTACATAAGTTATAAAATATAACGATGTCTTAAATGAAGCCAAGAACTCACAAGACCCGTAGACGACCCACACGCCGCAGCCATAAACCAATACCCTTGGAAATATTTCTTCATATTCTCAGCCCACGGTCTACTATTACTATCAAGTCAGTCGCAAAAACACCTTAAGTCAAGTGAACTTATGATGATAACCATGAAACAATATTTATCTTCGCTTGATGTAGAGACTGCTTCTTAACATACATACTCTGAGACAGTTATTTAATTTGCACTTAGTCCAAGCATCAAGTCCACATTACCAGTACAGTATACTTACTATATAATGTGTGGAAGTAAACGTCATTTAAAAAAAAATAGAATGACACCTATAATTTTGTTCTTTGATGTTTGAGCTTCTCGAAAATGGGTTAAGCTCTGCCGGACACTCCAAAAGCTTAAACATGTAAGACCCATCTTCCAATATTCTCAGGAGGCCACGGTGGTTTAGTGGTCAGTCTACTCGCCTCCCACCGAGGTTAACCAGCTTCGATTCCCTGTGGGGTCACTCCCGGATTTCTGCACGCAAAAATCGTGCCTGACGTTGCCGTTGGTTTGCGGGTTTTCTCGGAGATATCCGGTTTCCCCCGCCCTTGCATTCCAGCGCTGCTTCGTACTCGCCTCACTTCACCCTCATCAGCTGTCAAAGCTTCGATGTTAAGAGCCACCCAAATCGCTCCACTCAATTCCAATATTACCCTACATATTGAAATCTTGCATTGTTAGTGCAGAAGTAAACCATAAAAGGGCAAGATANACTCAATTCCAATATTACCCTACATATTGAAATCTTGCATTGTTAGTGCAGAAGTAAACCATAAAAGGGCAAGATCGGCCTTTATTATCAGCAGAATACTTTAGACCGTCTTCACGCAGTCAAGCTCCTCGCAGAATTATTGTTGATAGCAATGTTATCATATGTGACATGCGACGGGAACTGTTATTCTGCGTCATAGAACTGCACTTCCATAACTAGATAGGGGCCTCGAATTGAGTTCAATTTCAGGAGGACAGAATTTATTCTGTTATAGCTTGCTTGAATAACAAGCGATTGGTAAAAATATTGGATATATGGCCAAAACTATTGATTTATATATTTAAGAGTTTTTAACACAATTGAAAGAGTTACTTAAAATTAAGGCAAAATTTTTTTTAGCTAGTTACCGATTTTAGCAGTACGATTGCATTGTCCAGCTGTGTTCATAAAAATTAAAAGTTATCATGTTTTTTGAAATTTTTATTTCTGAAAATAGTATATAATGTTGTGTTATTACTCGGCAACCCATTAAAAGGGTTTTCTTGGTTCGTTGGTAGCAGAATATTCACACACACGAGAAACAACACTCGACATATTCTCTCTCTGCCTGGTTCCTGAAACACTTGCTAACCAACTTACCGGTACCCAACACAATTCAAACAAAATGTTCGAGATCATCGGTTAGTTAATGGCAAGAGATGGGGAGCGGAAGGTACAGGAGTAAACAAACCGAAATACCGTTGTTGCTATGGAATTGCTAGACGTCAACGCAACGTGCCACTTTTCTTGTCACGGGAATGCACTGACAAATGAGTAAGAAATATTTGTAGACACATGATATGGTGTATGTCGTTTCAGGGTTAGAAAGCATGGCACAACCTTTCATAAAGCGAACCCTAACAGCACACGCTGGCAAAATGGTGCCACTGGCCAGCAACACGTTCGCCAATCAGCACGTGGCAACCTACTCGCTACCCGGCAGCCCAGCCAAAAGGTAACCATCAGCATCGTACAGTAACCAATCACACGCAGGGCCTGTTCCCAGAGCTTCGCGCAGCCGATCAGAGAACGGTTACACCCACATCAGAGGAACTGCCTCGCCATCTGGTCTCTGTGTACTTGTCTCGCTCTGTGGTCGCGGGCTGCGTGAAAGTCAACCAACAAAATACAGATAACTGTCTCATCTAGGGTTCATTTAACACTAAGGAAAATCACTGAGTGAGGTGGAGCAGTGATGACTCACTGGGCATTCGGGAGGACACGGGTTCGACTTCCGGTCCGGCCATTGTGCTTTCGGGTTTCCCGAAATCACTCCAGGCGAATGCTGGCATGGGTCCTTAGCAGAGTGGCCGATTCCTTCATTTTCCTTCTCTAACTCCTCTTCCCTGAGCAACTTGCTTTGTCTACAATCACCTCGCTGTTGACGAGACGTTCAGCCCAACTACCTACCTAAGGAAAATCCTCCCATAGTTTTTTTTTCCATGCTCCACCAGTCTTTTACTTGAGATTGGTGATCCCTCTCCTGTTCCCACCAGTGTCAACGACCATGCTTCTAGAACTAAATGTGGAGATTTCCATTGTAAGAGGTCTTTCTCTGCAAAATCCAGAAACCAGTGCATTCCTCAAAAGTATAGAGGTCTCTGAAACCGGAATTTTCTGTTTAACTGACTTTCTTGGCACGTTAGAAACCAATATCTCTTCAGAAATAAGAATCTCCGGATAGCATGTGTCTTACTGAAGCCCATCAGAAAAGCAATTCTACGCCTAAGCCTGCAAGAGTTTAGCCAAATACTGCAGGGACTAAATTGGGCAGCTTGTATATACAGCGATACAGGCAAAAGTGTGAAAGGGTAACATTGCGGCAAGAGCAGATTTGACAAACTGTTTTTACACATTTTCTTTTCTTAATATATATTTGACGTGTAAAAACATTTAATATGCAGGAAATAAAGTGAAGTCTGAGTGTCCATAAAATTGGTATCGTAAATTGTATATCAATGAAATGTATCAAATAAATTCGTAAACAAAATGCCATCTGTTGGCCAGAGGTAACAAAACCATCAAGTTTTCTCGTATAAATACGAATAGTCACTAGTGTATTTAATTACGACGTATGAGAAAGTTATGGAAAATTATGTTTATTAACAGTTCTCTAAAAGGAATAAACGTCCTATATTTCCGGAAGCCTTTATAAGTATACATACATACATACACACTTATAATGTACTGCTAGTTGAGTTGNACGTCCTATATTTCCGGAAGCCTTTATAAGTATACATACATACATACACACTTATAATGTACTGCTAGTTGAGTTGAAAGTTGAGGGATTCGAGCGGCTCTTAACAACGAGATCTTGAGAACCGATGGCCGTGAAATGAGGTAAAAATGAAGCAGCGTCATAATGCAACGGCCGGGGGAAATAGGAGATCCCCGAGAAAACCCGCGGACCAGCGGCATCGTCCGGTACGATTCCCACTTGTGAAAATCCGGGGGTCACCCGGCCGTGAATTGAACCCGGTTCACCTTGGTGGGAGACTAGCAGTCTAACCGCTTGGCCACCGTGGCCCCTGATGTACTATAATAAAAATATGAAATTTGAGAATGACTGAATGACTTATTGTAAAAATATGACAAACAGATATGTATTAAGTTCTTATTCAGAAAGCAAGATCTCTCGATATGCAGACAGTTGGCCGCTGCGAAATGGGGTCTTATAAACTCTCACATTTTGCTGACAACGCTAGACCTCCGTGACTCACTTAAAAATCAAAGTTATTTTTTGCACAGAATACTTGAAGTGTAACAGCCACTTATAATGAAAACTGAAGCCGTACACGAGAGCAAAGAGGTGCTACTGGCCAGCAAAGTTGTTGGATAACCGTTGGCCAACCAGCGCCTTGTAATTTACTTTCCGAGTGGCAGCCCAGCCAGTAAGAAGAAGCCTTTGCATCACGTAACAGCCAATCAGACACAAGTCCATTCAAATTAGCAAGTGGGTACGCTGTGAACCACCGTGTTATTTCATTTCTGCACACTTACCTTCGAGGAGTGGAGACATTTGTGCGGCTCGAAACAACGAGGTCTTGAGAGCCTACGACGATGAAACGAGGTAGAAGTGGAGCAGCGCCGGAATGCAAGAGCAGGTGAAACGGGAGATCCCTGAGAAACAACCACGCCGAGCAGCGGAATCGTCCGTCACGATTCTCACGTGCGAAAGCCCGGGAGCCACCCCACCGGGAATCGAACCCGGTTCGTGGAAAAAGAGCTCTATGGCCGCATCACCAACGCGACCCGTACACCTGTTCTGTGATTGTGGTTCGGTCAGGCGCAATTGTAGAATGAAGTGCTATTTATGACATACGCCATTGCAGATACCTGACTAGCGTCACAGAATACGAAGTGGGAAAACGCGGACACAGAAAAAAAACATAAAATAAAACATATATCCGGTGTTAATTGTTGCCAACAAATAAACGAATAACAAAGAATGCCACGTAAGCAGTACGTAATTGTTTCGTAGACCGTGTAAGTGTTGACATATGACNAATAAACGAATAACAAAGAATGCCACGTAAGCAGTACGTAATTGTTTCGTAGACCGTGTAAGTGTTGACATATGATAAAAAATTTGAAATTTATATCAAATTTTTTACCATTCATTTGTTTTTAACAAACACAAGTATTGTTTATAGTGATGGTACGGTGGGAATTAAAAACAAAACGCTGGAGTTTTAAGAAAACATTTATTAGTTGTTATTTTCTGCAGACAATTTCTTTAAAAAAGCAAACACATTATGTNAATAAACGAATAACAAAGAATGCCACGTAATCAGTACGTAATTGTTTCGTAGACCGTGTAAGTGTTGACATATGACAAAAAATTTGAAATTTATATCAAATTTTTCACCATTCATTTGTTTTTAACAAACACAAGTATTGTTTATAGTGATGGTACGGTGGGAATTAAAAACAAAATGCTGGAGTTTTAAGAAAACATTTATTAGTTGTTATTTTCTGCAGACAATTTCTTTAAAAAAGCAAACACATTATGTACAACTCAAAGTATGTACAAATACAACAATTTCCAGGCGCTAGATAAGTACAAAAATGTTTGTTAAACATTTATTTTGACTCTTGTGTATAATTTTTGGGTGTGATTGAAACACAATCAGAAGAGATTTAAGTGAATGCTGTTTATTTATTTAATTCGTTGGAAGGAATTCTATATGGATACGGAAAAACTATTTGGACAAAAATATCACCACGTTGGACTGTGTGAATTAAATTCAATGTTTTTTTTTCTTTGTGCTGGCAAAGTAACCCTCGCTGCGTGGTATTTGTAAAGTCAAGGTCACACAATGTCAACAACCAACACACCAAACTGCATGCTATTTAGCTTTCAGTGGTTCTTGACAGGAGAGTTAAAATGTTATTAACTAAACAGCAATCAACCATCAGTTTAATGCGGTGTTTGCTATAACACAAGTGAAAACACTCGATTTTTTCTTTGGTCCATAACACTCCCCGATGTGACTTCAAACGGATTTAAAGTGAATGGCCACTTGAAAACTCTCTTATATAGAGTCTCGCATAAGGACAACCAACAGGGTTCAATTTTCTATAAAATATTTGTGCTGAAAACATTTAATCTGTTAAATCTGTTTTTACGGTTTCTCTTAATATAGCCATTAGACGCAAAGAAAATAGTTTCATATTTGCATAAAGACCTACGATTTGCCAAATTATATAAATTCACCAAATAGTAGCTATGATATCGTTAATGTTCAATCAAGGAAATTTGGCCACGACTGGCATANAATTATATAAATTCACCAAATAGTAGCTATGATATCGTTAATGTTCAATCAAGGAAATTTGGCCACGACTGGCATACAGAATTAACTAAGGAAATATATTCACATATATTCTTAGGAACATCGATAAACTGCCGCTGTTCTTATCGGTTTGTGAATACATATATGAAGGAACTAAATTAAGTCGTTTAAAAGTATGCCAGGATCCAGATTTTATTCAACTTCAGATCTTTATTTATAAATGAAAACTTTTGTTATTATTTTAACTTGAGAGACAGTGCAACATTGGCCTGGAGAGGTGGCTAAAGTCTGGTATAATTATAGGCGGCATCTTATGTTTGCAATACATAAACTGAACCGTACGTAGTACGTAAACCTTTAATGTTATAAGTAGCAAGAAGCGTAATATTTCATTAAAATTTGTAACTTACAATAAGAAAGATATTCAGGTAAAAATGTTCTATTTGGTGTGTTGGTGTCTGCTGGGTTTTCACATGAGCTTAAATCACAAACCCCTCATGATTATTCTGACCTTATTGAGAGTAATACAAGAACTCTCCCAACATTCTTTTAGAAAAGGTAGAACATAGTGAAATAATGCAGTTTAAAACCACAACCCGCTTTAAGATAGCCTTCATTTAAGTGTAACACCGCCATAAAATTCTACAGCTAGGATGATAAAAAGGCGTACTGACTCTCAAGTAAACAAATAGCTTAAAGTGAGTGAACGGTTCCCCGTCAAATAAATTCCTGAAACATTTTTCGGTAAAGAAGAAATTGTTGATGCAGACAGCATTTAGTGTCGGGATGGACAGGAAACAGCAACATTTACATTCAGAAAACTTCCTCCAACTTCTTCATACTAACTACATTCTAAAACAGAATAAGTGATGTCAGTNCAACATTTACATTCAGAAAACTTCCTCCAACTTCTTCATACTAACTACATTCTAAAACAGAATAAGTGATGTCAGCCAGTGGAATAATAGCCAATGAAAATTAGTTACACAACAATCTAATTATTTGAGAATGATTGGAAAGAACTGGGTAACAATTTTTTAGAGCAATTTTATTCTCTAATAACCTAACCGTTATCACTCTAATAACCAATAAAACATTTTTTAAGGACCTGGATATTTTTAAAATATTTATATCAGATTTCATTGTTTTGACGCAGTTTTTCCTATTTCATTTTAAGCGCGTACTCACAACTGACTAACATCGTCTCATAAAAATTTATCGTTTTCCCGTCCAAACTTCTGTTTCTGGTTGATAATATTTCATCATGGCAAAGTCACATTCTAGGAATATTTGCTTATTTATNCCGTCCAAACTTCTGTTTCTGGTTGATAATATTTCATCATGGCAAAGTCACATTCTAGGAATATTTGCTTATTTATTCACCTAACTATATAGCGAAATTTTTCAGCTTAAAAGGTACGATAACATACTGGTAGTTTATTAACCTGTATACTAGAGTTTACAGTCTCATGTGCAATAAAAAGTTTTTTTTAATGCTTATTTCTTGCTGTTGTAGTAGAAGGCAAAAATTGTATCTGCGTTTTATTGCCTGATTGTTATTAATTCAGTGTTCTCTAGGAGGTAACAAATAACGGGTGGACCAATTGCAAAATTTATAAAAACGTAAGATCCTTTGAATTCTTGTTTGATCTGGAACGAATCTTCTAACTTTTCTTATCTGTAAATATTAGAATTTTTAATTCTATAATATATTGCATGTGACATTATTATAAGTTTATACATCTTATGTACAAGATAATAGCTTTAGTCGCATTTTTGACATTTCTATTATTAAAAACTTAAACAAAAAGGGGATATTATTATCTCATATATCGGAAGAAACCCAGCATTAACAGAAAGATCATCACACATTCGTGTTCGAACGCCAATATTTTGCACCTGATTAAATAAATAAATGCTGAGAAACACGTTTTATTGAACACACGAAAGATTATCGATGTAAAAAGGTAATCCTTCTTATACAAACATTTTTCATAAGGTTGTATGTAATCTTTCATTTAAGGATACCAGTGATTCTTCGATAATTCTAAAATGCATCATTATCGTCTTCCATGTTCTACCTAAGAATGTGTGTGTAGAGGTTTCTTACACTCAGAAATGTCATACAAACCTTGATCTCCATTTCAAGTAGCACGCTGCCATGTGTTGTGAATTCCGTATCCACAGTGACTTAACCCTGTGCGGTAGCAAGCAGCCTTATTTCCTCGCCCACACGACATCTAACTGGAGCGCGACTTGACGGATAGTTTAAAGGGAGTAAACTTGAAGACAACCAGCAGGTGGTCTACGAATGTAGGCGGAGGTCACCAGGGCTGCCCGCTCTCACAGGATCAACATCCCGATCAACCAATGTGCCTGCATATGTACATTGTATCCAGGAACCTTTCATAATAAATGCCGTGCATTCTCGTCTGTAGTTCAAGCAAACTGAACAGAACATATCAGCCCTTTTATGTACGACACTCAAAAAAATTCACAATATAATTACAACAGTCTACTGATGTAGGTTATCCTGCTGTCAAAATGGTGCCAAGTTAAAATACATCGGATTTAAGTGGCCCGTCTACCTGAAACTTGAACTGCATCGCAATGTGTTTAAAACACACGATTCCCCCACGAAACTATTAAACGTCATCTAGGAAAATACCACTCACTTCAGACGAGGGCTTTCGTCTATTGAGTGTTTCCAAGATGTCACGCACATTAGAAACACAATTACAGAGTTCTCAAAAATGGCAAAAAAAAATTACTGTTTTTTTCAAAGCGCTGTGTCTCAAAATATACGCGTCATATACACAAACAAAACTACTCATGGACCCTACGTTCAACCTTCCTACAGACTTTCCACTAATAAAATAACAGGATCACCTCTGAAAGTCCTATAGGTAGACGCAGCACGATGAGAACACTGCACGCCAGTTCAGAGCCTTGCATCTAAGAGCGTTGGCTCACTTGATACGCGTGGCAGTGTCACCCTTATCGCTCCCGGGCTTATCGGCCTCAAGCACAGAAGAAAACTCCAGGTAGACGGGAGCCTATCCTTACTCCAAGCCGGCGAAAACGTCTTAACTCTTCTGCGTAGTGCATCACGGAAAGTCATCGAAATTATTTATCAAAGCACTGAAGTACTATGCAACCAGCGTGAGAGATTTAATTTATGAGTTTAAATATGGGGTTTGCAAGCGATCTTATGAATTTGTCGTGGGAATAATTTCGTACCCTCAAAACTAGTGATCACAATTCATGGACGGAACATCGAATGCGGGCCGCGGTATTTACAGTAGTGCTTGTGGAAGTGTATTAGCTAAACGTTGAGTTGTAAGACTGGTAAATGATGGCGGACAGTACGAAATTACACATGCAATTTGTCAAACATTTAAAACTTTCCCTTGTTCATTCTGGACTCAGTTTTCAGTAATTAAAAAAAGTTAAAAAATTACCTCAAATTTTAGAAAAGCTATTATTGGATGCTACACACAAGTTGAGACAACAATCTAGGAGCCTATTTTAAGCATAACAAATAGCGCCATTCTGCATCAGCTGAAAGTAAGTAGTTAGCTACATAGGCAATAATAATGAAAGTTTTTTTTTTTAAATAAAGCAACGGATTTTGACTTTCTACAGTATTTACAAGTTACGGAATGATCGCTTTTTTAGTGATAAAATTTTGCTATGTCAGACTGTCTTCTAATTGCGAGTGATGTTGGTAAACGATATTTGAGTCATCTCTGAGGATTTAAGTTCTGAAAAATTTAAATATTTCAGGAAATTATTTCACAGACGGTGTAGATAAGGAAGGTAAACCTTGTCAGTTGAGATGCATGCATAACTTGGCTTTTCTGAAAGACATCAGGTGAACCTACAACAGTGCAAGTACGATTCATTGTAGGTAAAATACATTCTAGCAAAAATAAGTTACACTCTGATAACAAAAAACAAGTGTTAATTCAAATTATAAACATTAATGTACGAAAGTCGTTCAAATGTGCTTTTTTTAAAACTGCATACTTTATTTTAAATGTGAGCGAAATCTTTTAACCTGTTAGATCTTTCAAGTTTATAAAACATATTGAAACGATTCAATTCAGAATACACATTTAAGTTCAGCAGAAATGGAGCACTAGCTCAAAAATTACACGAAGATATTTTGAATTGGCAAGCAAAAATGTTTTGGCATTAATTTTTTCAGTAAGCAACATCAATAAATAGAAAGACGTTGTGATTGGAGGCAGAGAAAATGTGTTTTAAAAACTTTGTTCAGAATTCAATCTAAATATTGATTAACAATTTAATTTCGTATTTCACTATCTTCAAGCTTAACATTTAAATATCAATTATAATTTGTTTAAAAAAATTAAACACCTCTAAAAATATGAAACCACAGAAATATTATTAATTTTTATTGTTTGAGTATTAAACTCTGTGTGTATAAATTTATTTTAGCCGAACTATCACAGGTTTCTGGATTGCTTTCAAATGTATACGAACATCGAGGTTCTGTTTAGATGTCTCGGCAGATGTGCGGAGCAATGAATACGTAATGTAGATAGAATTAAAAACATCTGGTTAAATTGTCTACTGGATTTGACTTCACTGTTCTCTGCATACTCGAGTTTGTTGAATCCAGAAACTGTGGCAAAAACCAGGATAATGTTCACAATGACTTAGTTTTGCGGTTCTATTTGTGTTGAATTAAATTGGCGTATAGTGCGATTAAAGATTTTTGTTTGTTTTCTGCTTTGAGGAGTGCCGAGTACTATAGCTTATAAATTAGTTACACCTACACCACCCAGCACACAGCATTTAACTCACTGGAGGAGAGAAGAACGTTTGACACAAGTGCAGGCCAAATCAAGGCATCAATTTCTTTGAGGTTTTTTTTTTTAATTCTAGGAAAGAAATAGTAACCACATATTAAATTTAATTTGCAATATTTCTCATGAAAATATTATTGATAAGTGTTTTCCAAATTGTTGTTTCTGAAATTTAAAAAAAAAAACGTATGAATTTCTTGCTTGGCATGTTTTTGCCATTTTAAAACTATTATTTCTCTCGAGCAAATTAAATTTGCCTGCAATATATGACACAGAAATTTGCATGTAGTTAGTATATGGATTAACATAAACACTTAACAGCCATGCCAACGTTGTTGAGGTTGGTTTTATAAAGCCAGTTTGTCTGTCCGATGAAAGCCAGCAAACTAAATTATTTCAGTGGCATCACTTTCACAGGTAAACAAATTCACGTGTATGATTGAAGAAGTGAACTCTGTTTTTATTTTCGATGGTTGTGGTCTAACTCGTACTTTCGGGGAACTGTAATTATGCAATAATAATTTCCTCTGCCCCAATCAAGATCCACAGCGACGTCACAAGAATGAAATAATACATGATAATATCTGATGGCAACAGTTTATCTTACACCCTAGTATCCACTTTGGCCAGCACACTGAGGTGGAAGGACGAAAAATTTCTCTCTTTTGGAAGCGGAAAGCATCAGCGGTGTAGCCAATTAAATATTTTGGCATTTAAGCATTTCGTATTTTATTTTTATTACAATTGTTTCTCACCAATGTTCGCAGCATTCCTTTGGTCACTCTTCACAAGTGTTCAGTAAATGCTTGTTCAACGTATCACTATCAAAAATGTACACGTGGACAAAATGTAATGAGTTACAAGTAAATTTCTTCAAGCTTTCTTCAAACACCACGACGAAAAATATTGCGCACTGCGGGAAAAAAAATTCTTCGCTTTTGTACCCATGCTCTGAGCAACATTGCGCGTGTAGTTCTATTTTTTCATGCTATCTGATTTTCTAGTAAAGCTACAGTCAGAAAAAACACACAAAACCAGTGATACANTACAAGTGTTCAGTAAATGCTTGTTCAACGTATCACTATCAAAAATGTACACGTGGACAAAATGTAATGAGTTACAAGTAAATTTCTTCAAGCTTTCTTCAAACACCACGACGAAAAATATTGCGCACTGCGGGAAAAAAAATTCTTCGCTTTTGTACCCATGCTCTGAGCAACATTGCGCTTGTAGTTCTATTTTTTCATGCTATCTGATTTTCTAGTAAAGCTACAGTCAGAAAAAACACACAAAACCAGTGATACACAATTAATCCGAATATGGATAACAGTATAAGGCAGTCAGACCTCAAATATGTAGATAATGAACTATATGTCTATAACAAAGCCAAGCTTCAGTATCACAATTATAACCTCTTGCTACTAACAATTTTACTATAGATATAAACTTTAGCAACACATTTAAATACAAATCACAGACATTTTGATTTCAAGCGAAAACACTCTTCAAGAATCGCACAGGAAGTTTGAAAAAATTAATATTTCTAACGTGAATAAAAAAAATATATTATGTTAGAAATTTGCAAATTTTGTAAAATTCACTTTATTTTAGAAATTTTTTATACTGAGCTTAAGAAATATAACATGTTATTTGATAGTGGAGATGTGAAATAATAACAAAACATCTTTTTGCTGAATTTATGAACACGGAAGGATATGAGAAATATTTAATTTATGGAGGGAAAAGAGTAAGCACGGTATGTATAAAACCTCTGTTTTCCTAACTTTTTCATTACAATGGATGTGTAATCACAGCTGTTAACGCCGGCAGACTTCAGCAACTTCTGGCAACCGATAAGCAGCAAAAATATTTTTGCTAGAATTTAGAAATCGAATGCTACTAAAAAAATAAGGAGACTGAAAACTTTGTAGTAATGTAATCCTCTTTAGACCCATCTCACAAGTGGCGTAGAACAAAAACCAATGTTATTCTTCCACTCAGTGGGTTTCAAATCATAATTATTTTTAATTTTCTCATTATAAACATATGTTAGCATAATGCCAGTTTTTCTTATATAAATTTAACAAAGTCAATCCGTTTTCAATTGCATATAATTTAAAAGCTAACCACTAAAGACACAGTAAAACACGAAACTTTATTCTTTCTGATTTATCGCCAACATAACAAATATTATTCCAGTTGGTAAATACGTAAAATTGTAAGTCGTTCATGCCTTTTTTTTGGAGGATTATTTAAACCTACTGAATTGTAGAAACACGTTGGTTTTGTTCCACGATATTTGTAAACAGTGTCTTAAGCGTTAAATAGTACTCCTACAATTTTTTTTATTTACTAATTGTTATTTAGTTTCTACCTGAAATAAATGGCAAACGTATTGCATTAATCTATTTATATACGTTTCAACTCGCTTTCATACTATCCAAAGTCGGATATTTCAGGTTTTTATTCAGTAGTTTTGTTAAACTTTGGGAATATGAAGCAGCTCTTGTTAACCACTGATGCGGTAACATAAAGTTGCATACTTGTAACTAGTTTCCAGTGGTATGTTAGTTTGATATTCACAAAAACGTTACATGTTTAAAAAAAAACTCATTGATCTACAGATACAGCGTACCAGAACTTATTATTTTATATTAAGTTTGCTTTTTCCCGTAATAAATAATCTAATTGTATTAATATTAACTTGAATACTTTTTGTAATTTTTTTTTACTTATCCATATATGTGCCTATTTCTTAAATGAATTGCATTTGTAAATATATCTCAACAGTTCCAGTAGAGGTAACCTCAGCTCTTGTTAACGATATGTTTTGTTTTCAATCAATCACAATTTGGAAGAAAAATTTTCATAACATTATTATATTATTCATTTACAATCGGTGAGTGTTAAAACTTAAACTAAAAAGGCTCCTTAACAGTTTAAATAAATCTGTAAATGGATTCCCCACTTGTTAAATTATGTGCAACATTTCATTCAAACCTGATGCTACAAGCTGAACTCGATTTTTGAAAGCACCGTATTGAACCACGTCCGTTGGAAACACTCGTGACAAATAAAAAAAAAATGTGCAAAAGTGATTCTTCTCCCCCCGTTATTTTTGTGTGTGTGTCTATGCAAGTCTTGTGTAGGCTGTTTTATTTTCCACCAAGTGAAGCTATATTTTACTAAGTTGTTTAATTTACTGTCAGTATCTCAGTTCAGCATTGCACTTGTAATTTGTTTTTGTTTCCGTTTCCCCTTAGTCATTCTTAGAAAAAGTGTTAACGTCAAGCGAGACAAATCTTACATTTGCACATCGTGATTGAACGCGTTATTAATCTTGTAAGTACAGTGTTTAACACCTCGTACACTATGTTCGGCCTAGAACAGACCTAATGCACAATTTTAACAACTGCCGTAAGCTGAATCACATATTACAAGGTGATGTTTTCACTGTTATACCTGCACAGAGAATACCGAGAATGCCAATACATAATTTACATGTGCCGAATAGTTTTCTTTACTGACGTACATTCATTTATAGTTTTTTTTTCGCCTACAGCGGTCCTGATTCAAATCCCAAACGTACAACTTTCTCGGATCACCTATTAGACATCAGGATACTTCATTTGATACTTAGAAAATATTTCAGTATTTTCCCACCAAATATGTCAGAAAATATTTGCCCCACTGACAGAATTGGTAGAGACGATGGTCTGTCGCGGTAAGAGCTGATTTTTTCCTTGATTTTAAAGTCATGTGCGCACGACAGACAATTTTCTTTCTTTATGGGTTTGCGTGAGTGTTTGAAGCTACTTTCCCATTTCTATAGACCATTGGGAATTCTGATACTCGAAAGCTCAAACTTAATGACTTGTCTAAAAAATGCCAATCCGAGTGAAAAATACATCATCCAACCATAAAAAAAATCAGGACGCAACAGTGTTGTGGGGTATATGTTGGCACAAAAAATATTCGTGATTTTCCAGTGTGTCTTAAGAAGAAGACTCACATTGCATTAGCAAATTTCTTTAGCTAAATATGTGGGTTCTATTCAACACAGAGAAAGGAAAAGATAACACAGGAAAATTGATCTTATTTTAACAAAAGGGAGTTTCATATAAGTTAAAGTATCTGGGTCTAAATAATGGGTTCGAAGTCAATTTACGAACACATGATTGAATAACTCAGTGTGTTTCTTTAAGAGAGTTTTCGTTCCAAGTAAATTTCCGATCACAAAAGAGTTCAAAGTTCATCTAGCCACAAACTGTGGGTGAAGTACAACCGTTAAGACTCAAGATCGACGAAGCTACGAGCATGTTAGAGCACGAAGAGCACGCGACAACGCACTTGTCTACAGCATCAGAATTCAAAATAAAAACTACATTTATTTAACGCACACGTACATTCACTTGAAAGTAAAGTGAAGGAAGTTCAGTGGAGTCGATTGACTTAAAGTTTAAAATATTCCTTGGCGTCACAGAATGTGTACGTATGCAGAAGCTAAATTATCGTGCGAGCACCGAAGTCCAGTCACATACCCGAACAAAATGGCGCCCTGTCCTGGCGATATGACTCGGGATCATCCGACACTCATCCTGTAGTGTATTCGCGGTTACTTCATACTTTTTTAAATAAAAAATTTGAAAAATCACCTCATCTATGACAAATTTGGTGGTTTCCTTAATATGTCTCGTATCGCAGGAGGCGTTTTATATGTTTTCAGTTAGATTGAAATTTTATTTATATTTTACCTGTAAGTATAATATTTAATTTAAAGTTAATATGAATAATTAGTAATTCCTAGTAGTAAATAGTTCTGATGCAATATAATATCACACTGAGTGCGCACTAATGTAGAGCGTAGTCCCTTTGGTGAAATTTTCTAGGGTCGGTAAAGCTTTGTTTGCACGAGGCGGAGGAATATCTTGGAAGTATAACTTAAGNCTTTGGTGAAATTTTCTAGGGTCGGTAAAGCTTTGTTTGCACGAGGCGGAGGAATATCTTGGAAGTATAACTTAAGCAGGACTTTAGAAAAGTTGGAAGTAACTGCTAATGGACTATATTACAACAACACACAGCCAATCTCAGACCGAGCGAACTTGCAAGAAAGGAATCACCACACAATTTCTCTTCTGCGTACCAGTGCGTTAGCTATTTATTGAGTGCATTTGAAAATCCTGCTTACAGTTACGTCTCTGCTCGTTTTGTATCATTCATCCATATGCAAACATAACATTGCCATCACTGTATACATGAGCCGATAAATGTATGTTTAATACTTGTAGCAAAGCAAATACCTTACTTACAATAAAATGTTGACTGTTGTGTGCAAAATACTAGTATAAATGAGGAACAACTTTAGTGTTCACGAATTAAAATCGCAGGACATTTGAGAATACAGAAGCGGAAGAGCCGCTTGTATCGTGAACTCCGGCCATCCACGACAGCAAAATGGCGTTACTAGCCAGGAACGTGGTGCCAGGGAATATGTAAGCATACAGAAGTAGAATAATGTGAAGGTTTCTTTAATGCGGGCGTGCCCAATCGTCGATTGGCTGCGGGAAACTCTGGGAACGGGCTTTGTGTCTGATTGGCTAGCGCGTGTTTCAGTCTACTGATCTGTGTTAACATGCCACGTTTAAATACGACGTCAATATATGGAACTACTTCTCAGGACGCAGTTGCCAACTTCGCCGGGAGCAGTTAGCAGAAGAGTCAACTTCAAATGTTAGTTTCAAAAATGCAGGAAAATTTTTCAAAAATTTTGATTTTAAAAAAGCAGAATACTTTTCAAATTTTAATTTTTTTAATGCTTAAAAATTATTAAATATTAATTTATAAACATGTATGACTAATACTAAAATTGTAATTTTTAAAATGCAGGGAAATTTTAAAATTAAAGAAAAATGTTTTAATGTTAATTTTAAAAACGCTAGAAAATTTCTCATTTTATTTAAAAAAAATGACACGAGAGTTATTAAATAATTTAAAAAATAAAGCGAAATTTTAAATGCAAATTTTATAAGTGGTAAAAAATTTTTTAAATGTTGTTTTTAAAAATGCTTAATTAACTGTGGACCCGCAGTACCTAATGTGTGGAGAAATAACATAACNTTTTTAAATGTTGTTTTTAAAAATGCTTAATTAACTGTGGACCCGCAGTACCTAATGTGTGGAGAAATAACATAACGTTGCTTCTGCGTACTTGTGTGTTCTGTGACGTCATGGAACGCGCAGGCACGCGAACACGCACACGGGGCGGGACGAGTGACGGACGACTGTGTGAGCTGGGCGGAACAACCGACGGCCAATCACGGCTCAGGTGACGGTACCCGGCGAAACAAGGTCCTTGCGACGCTTCCTCCTCGCATCGCGTTATTCATTTGCTTCCCGCGTTTACAATATCTGGAGACCGTGACAGACATTTCGTGAATTAACATCAGCACAAGCTTGACTTCAAACACTTATACATTTGAGTTTCTTTTTTTGTTATTGGACTACATACTGTGAGGCATGCCCTGCTTGACTTCTTGCCAACAACGAGCCAGAAAGGAAAAAAAAANTTGTTATTGGACTACATACTGTGAGGCATGCCCTGCTTGACTTCTTGCCAACAACGAGCCAGAAAGGAAAAAAAAGACAAAATTTTGTAAAATCTGTGGTCTGGGGTGAACCTGAAGCAACAGCCAAAGAACTACAAAATGATGCTTGCTCGAGTGCACAGAGGTTTTTGGATTCTAGCTTGTTTCCGAATGAATTCCCGAAATTTTTTGGGTCTCTATGGCTTACTACCCCCCTCCCCACCACCTTCATGGACAAACTCCCTGGACCCGTGTTTTTCGACGAAGTATGCCGACTGCATCGTTCATCAAGCTCGCCAAAACATTTCAAAGCAACCTTATAACCATCGTAACCAGAAACAGGATGAAATGATANCATCGTTCATCAAGCTCGCCAAAACATTTCAAAGCAACCTTATAACCATCGTAACCAGAAACAGGATGAAATGATAACGTAATCTGCAACCTGGTTAAACGTTTGTGACTTTCGATTTTAAAGTACTCGCCAGGCTAAGCACGAATATACTCCTATATTTGAAAATTGNGGTTAAACGTTTGTGACTTTCGATTTTAAAGTACTCGCCAGGCTAAGCACGAATATACTCCTATATTTGAAAATTGTTGAACGAATTATAAAACCGTTACACTTTTGTATGTAAGTTATTTTTGCTGTTATTCTCTGAAGTTAATATTTAAAAATGTAAATATGCCTTATAGTGGTTTGGTTTTACAATAATTATAACGTACGAAAATACATTTGAAATATTNCTTTGGTGAAATTTTCTAGGGTCGGTAAAGCTTTGTTTGCACGAGGCGGAGGAATATCTTGGAAGTATAACTTAAACAGGACTTCAGAAAAGTTGGAAGTAACCGCTAATGGACTTTACCATAACAACACACAGCCAATCTCAGACCGAGCGAACTTGCAAGAAAGGAATCACCACACAATTTCTCTTCTGCGTACCANACAGCCAATCTCAGACCGAGCGAACTTGCAAGAAAGGAATCACCACACAATTTCTCTTCTGCGTACCAGTGCGTTCGCTATTTATTGAGTGCATTTGAAAATCCTTCTTACAGTTACGTCTCTGCTCGTTTTGTATCATTCCTCCATATGCAAACATAACATTGCCATCACTGTATACATGAGCCGATAAATGTATGTTTAATACTTGTAGCAAAGCAAATACCTTACTTACAATAAAATGTTGACTTTTGTGTGCAAAATACTAGTATAAATGAGGAACAACTTTAGTGTTCACGAATAAAAATCGCAGGACACTTGAGAATACAGAAGCGGAAGAGCTGCTTGTATCGTGAACTCCGGCCATCCACGACAGCAAAATGGCGTTACTAGCCAGGAACGTGGTGCCAGGGAATATGTAAGCATACAGAAGTAGAATAATTTGAAGGTTTCTGTAATGCGGGCGTGCCCAATCGTCGATTGGCTGCGGGAAACTCTGGGAACGGGCTTTGTGTCTGATTGACTAACGCGTGTTTCAGTCTACTGATCTGTGTTAACATGCCACGTTTAAATACGACGTCAATATATGGAACTACTTCTCAGGACGCAGTTGCCAACTTCGCCGGGAGCAGTTAGCAGAAGAGTCAACTTCAAATGTTAGTTTCAAAAATGCAGGAAAATTTTTCAAAAATTTTGATTTTAAAAAAGCAGAATACTTTTCAAATTTTAATTTTTTTNTTTCGAAAATGCAGGAAAATTTTTCAAAAATTTTGATTTTAAAAAAGCAGAATACTTTTCAAATTTTAATTTTTTAAATGCTTAAAAATTATTAAATATTAATTTATAAACATGTATGACTAATACTAAAATTGTAATTTTTAAAATGCAGGGAAATTTTAAAATTAAATAAAAATGTTTTAATGTTAATTTTAAAAACGCTAGAAAATTTCTCATTTTATTTAAAAAAAAATTACACGAGAGTTATTAAATAATTTAAAAAATAAAGCTAAATTTTAAATGCAAATTTTATAAGTGGTAAAAACTTTTTAAATGTTGTTTTTAAAAATGCTTAATTAACTGTGGACCCGCAGTACCTAATGTGTGGAGAAATAACATAACGTTGCTTCTGCGTACTTGTGTGTTCTGTGACGTCATGGAACGCGCAGGCACGCGAACACGCACACGGGGCGGGACGAGCGACGGACGACTGTGTGAGCTGGGCGGAACAACCGACGGCCAATCACGGCTCAGGTGACGGTACCCGGCGAAACAAGGTCCTTGCGACGCTTCCTCCTCGCATCGCGTTATTCATTTGCTTCCCGCGTTTACAATATCTGGAGACCGTGACAGACATTTCGTGAATTAACATCAGCACAAGCTTGACTTCAAACACTTATACATTTGAGTTTCTTTTTTTGTTATTGGACTACATACTGTGAGGCATGCCCTGCTTGACTTCTTGCCAACAACGAGCCAGAAAGGAAAAAAAAAGACAAAATTTTGTAAAATCTGTAGTCTGGGGTGAACCTGAAGCAACAGCCAAAGAACTACAAAATGATGCTTGCTCGAGTGCACAGAGGTTTTTGGATTCTAGCTTGTTTCCGAATGAATTCGCGAAATTTTTTGGGTCTCTATGGCTTACTACCCCCCTCCCCTCCACCATCATGGACAAACTCCCTGGACCCGTGTTTTTCGACGAAGTATGCCGACTGCATCGTTCATCAAGCTCGCCAAAACATTTCAAAGCAACCTTATAACCATCGTAACCAGAAACAGGATGAAATGATAACGTAATCTGCAACCTGGTTAAACGTTTGTGACTTTCGATTTTAAAGTACTCGCCAGGCTAAGCACGAATATACTCCTATATTTGAAAATTTTTGAACGAATTATAAAACCGTTACACTTTTGTATATAAGTTATTTTTGCTGTTATTCTCTGAAGTTAATATTTAAAAATGTAAATATGCCTTATAGTGGTTTGGTTTTACAATAATTATAACGTACGAAAATACATTTGAAATATTTTTGGCTATTTTATGTGTTTAGAGCATTTATTATATAGTTATAAATTATACAATAATATTTAAGTTCTCGTGGTTTGCACGCCTGAATACTGCGATACCGCACGCCTGTCGTACAGTGAGTTGCGCACAGAGGCGACTCGCCATTTGGTCCGCATGCCAACTTCGACATTATGATTTTCTTTCTTCAGTTCCTCAAACGTGCAAAAGGCTTTGCCCCATCCATTGGTGAGGGGGAAGGATGTTGTGTTTTATTTGTAATACTCCCAGAAATTTTTTTTAAGTTCATTAACTAAACTACAGTTGTCAGAGCATATGGCATATCTTAAAAATTATTTTATTTCCCCTCCTAATTTAGCTGTTGTTAGCGCTGAAACGTCTTTAACTACAGTACGGTACGAAGTACAAAATTATTTACGTATTCTTTTTTATCTGGCGCGAATAAATAAGCATGAAAGTCAATCTCTACCAGTCCTAAGATTTCCATTAAAAAGTACCGTATTTCATAACCAACTATAATTACTAATTAATAAAAAATAAATCCTACACTTTTTACAAAGGCACATAAAATAACAAAATAAAAGGGCTATAACCATCTTAACATAGTATGTTAACGTGTGAGTTATTTACACTTTATTATTCCAAGTCGGTTCTGCTTTCGGGTAGTTTATTTATTTTTTGTACGCTCTCCCTCTAACAAAATTAACATTTTTGCCAGCGCAATTAGCTGATGTCTCCTGTTGACATGTCTCATCTCGCGGTACTGTGAATATCCCTTCAAAGTTGAAGGTAGGTACCCTTCGTTTAACTATTTTATATTTATACGTAGGAACCTGCAAAATTCGCGTTATTTTCCGTCAGCACGCTAGAGTTCACCGTCCTGTACGTATTCGAGTCGGTGCCATTTATTTATTGGCTTCTGCAGCAGTAAGGCCCCATTATCCGATAGGTGGAGAATGGACCAGCCTTTCGTTGGTTGCTTACTATTTGTCCAACGCCATCCAGGGCGCGCCCAAACAAATTATAGTCCAATGACAAACGCAATACAAAAGCAGAAGCGTTTGAAGTATAGTCTGTCCTGAAATAATAACGCGAATGTCGCACGTCTCTATTTATATGACATTATTTTAAATGACATAATTTTCATAGAGTAGAATATTTTACTTTTAAACTTTTTTCCCAATGTCACGATGGTACCTAATGATTTTTTTTTCATTTATGAATAAATAAAACTAATTCCCTTAATATGCTGAAACAGAGAAACTTAAAAACCCCCTTGGAAGAATTAATTAGTTGAAAATACTTAACAATTTCATGTGTGTCAGCAGCGGCAATTCCCCGTGAATTTCTTGGCGTAATAAAATTAAAATAATTTCCCATACTTTTAAACATACGCTGAAGCACTCATTACTATTGTATTAAATTTATGGTTGTATTTGTTGTTTCTAATTGTCTTGTCCTTACATCATAAATATTAAAACTGCCGAATCAACTACTAATTATATGAGAATAATGCAGCTGAAATATGCCGTACTCTATGAAAATTATACAATTTCCATGATCAATGGATTGAGTAGTTTTGCACGTAGAATAGCACTATGAACTTAAAGGCATAACACATTATTAACACGACCTATACGTCATTGCTTTTCATAATGTCTAAACGTAATGATTTTCAGCTAAAGTGTTAATACCGTGATCATTGTCATGCAGCCATCTTTCCGTGTCTGGGTCAAACGTGATTCTCTTATTTGACATCGCCATCGAAGGTTCTGCCACGCGGATATTCGTCGTTCTTAAACTGTCGCAACAAGCGAACGTGGGAAAGCATAGCAGTCTCTCTCGTGTTGTCTGCGCGCAGAACTGCACATTTCTCTTTTCGACCGAACAACACAGAATTAGGTCAGTTATACTATGTATGTCTAAGATCCGAGTGCAAGCAGCTCTGAATTAGCATACAAACAATTCCGACTAACCGTGAAATATCATCGATCCTGCAATATACTATCAAACATTAATTTCGATATATCTTCGCATAAAATCACTACAACCCCCCAATAACGACACTAATCCGACAGGTCACTACTACAATTCTTGACCAGCATTTGAACAACGCACAGCGGTACACACACTCAAACAATTTCTGCACCACTCATCTTTGCCTCCGTTCCCTCATGGCATAATCGCTTGCTTATTTTTGTTTTGAAAATACTATCAGTTTCCGTTTATTTCCCGCTTGATTACATTAATTTGTGCGTTAAGTTTTGTTTTTCTATAAAGTCTTAAGTGAAATGGTGATTATTTTCTGCAATGACTAAATTGGATAGTAACAGATCAAACATATTTACGGTATACGTGTTCACAGACAAATGTAGTATTCATTGGTAACATCCACACTGAGACATGTCTTTAAACACTGTTTCAGCAAACTGAAATTCCCACTTCGGAAAGTGTACAAATAAGTAAAATAATATAGGAAAAATTTTCTACATGAAATGTTAACGGGAATGGCATTAAGGAATGTAGAATGATATTTATATAAAAGGTAGAATTGTCCTCTGAAAGAAAATCAAATAAAAGCCAAGTATAGTCATAACGATAACATTGTTAGTAATAATAAAATATACAATTTAAAATTCTCGTTCATGGACTTTGGAAATATTTTTTACTAAAGTGTCTTAGCTAACTAATAAATAAAAATAATTATAATCCTACCCCGTAGATCGTAGCCAAATAAACACACTCTAAGCTGAAAATTTGTTTGTTGAGGACGATGGTAAAGGAGTTATTTTACACTAAGCATATTTTGTAAATCATCTTACAACCTTCTTCGTGTTGCAGTTGACAAACGTTCGTAACTTGGTCATTTACGATGGCACGTACGCGATATATGGACGAAACTATGGCCAATATTTATCAGAATTTTTACGCATTTGGTAGCACACGATGTGAGAAATAAAACAGCGTTTGTCTACGAAGCGTTTCGTCAGATAATTCACAATATTTTTTTATATTTCCAATATATATAATTTTTTTGCAATAAATTTTTTTTGTTAACATTTTTCCTCGCGCTTCTCCACTGCTATCTTGCAAACGAGCTGTTATCATAGCTGCGAGGGAGAACTGCTCCCGTCGTGACGCAGTAGTTCTCGGCAAGTGTCGGCCGCAGTTCTCACAGCGGCGACTGGATTCGAACCGCGCGCCCTAAGGTGTGCAGTCTCCACGCGCTGCGGTCATCGAGCTGGGGGGAGCGGTGATTGGCTGCTTGGCCGGCCCGGGCCATGCCCACCTCGCCGCTCAGCTGGCTGCGTCTGGCCGCCTCACACGTTGGCGATTGGTCCGTGCGACGCCGAAATGCTCGTCGTCATCGTCCTTGCCATGTTCCTGCAACATCCCAAACATTCATTTTAAGGCATGCTTAACAAAAATTATCTTACAAAAAAACCTCCTATAAATATAAATTTTTTTTATAATTTCCTTATTTAAGCAATTTTCAAAAAATTGCGAAAAGGATTTTATAGCATGATTTTAAATATTCCTTAAAGTAACTCGTATATCTCATTTCAACGTGAATTATCTCAATACGTCGAGGTATCTTTAATTATCAGTATGTCCGAAAAACACTAATATTGTGATTTTGACACACCATTGGGTAACAAAAATGCCGTCTTAAAATGTTTTTAATGCAGAGAAATAGTACTTGCAAGTAATGTCTACAAGTTTAATAACATTTTGTACAAATATAAAGTAATGGATTTTTCAGTGATAACCAGTATTTTCTGTACTTTCTCCACAGCCTCAACTGACACCATTTATCCTTTTGGTTGTTTTCTTCGTAATCAGCTTGGTGAATTGTGAATTTCCAGCCAATTTCTGTGGTTGATGATAGTTATTTTTTACCTCTTAATCATATTGGCAGTAGTATAAAAATGTATCATTTTGGCACAAGGATGTCGGGCGTCGGAGATGTTTACGCTATCATTCTGGTCGGCCGGCGGCCATCTTGTCCGCCATGTCAGTTGACCAGAATGACCGAGCATAAACAGCTTCGACGCTCCAAAACCCGTCGCCTTTGTGCCAAAACATACATTTTTATATTAATATAGGCTTATCATAATCTTACAGTGGCCCTTTCAAAATAATTTTAATTTGTGATTTCAAGTGCCACAAATAACAGATGCAAGAATTTATTTTCAAAAATTCGGAAAAAAAAAATGTTGTCAAAATAAAAATTACTAGGGAAATGCGCCATCGTAGAGCTACGTTATTCTGTTTGTATGAAGATGGGAACAGATGCCAGTTTCCAGAACGTCATAACTGGATCGCCAAGAAAACTGTGTGTGTTTTTCTATGCTGTCTTCGATGTGTCGTCAGGTTTNTCCAGAACGTCATAACTGGATCGCCAAGAAAACTGTGTGTGTTTTTCTATGCTGTCTTCGATGTGTCGTCAGGTTTTGAGCTTACATAATTGCCTTCGTCTCAGTATTCGTCTGTCTTGTCTTAGTTGTGTCGTCAGGTTTTGAGCTTGCATACTTGTATTTACCTCAGTGTTTGTCTGTGTTGTCTACGTTGGGGCGTCAGGTTTTGAGCTTACATACTCGGCTTCTCCTCAGTGTTCGTCTGTGTAGTCTTCATCGGGTCGTTAAGATTTTTATGCGTGTAATTGTCCTGTCTTTGTTGCTCACTCTTTTGTTACTCGACATGTTAAGTTTCGTTTAGTTTAATAGAATTCTATTAGGTAGGTAAAGCCGATTCGAAGACAAACGGCTGGAGGCTGTGGCAACGAGGTGCTGCCGCCATCTTAGATCTGCCATCTTGTTTCCGGCCGCCATCTTGCCACCAATAGCCATATTGTTTCCGTCTGTCATACTGTTTCCAGCTGCCATTTTGTTTCCGCCTGCCATTTTGTTTTCGCCAGCCATCTTGTTTTTGCCAATCGCCATATTCTCTGCAATATTGTTTCCACTTGTCTTTTGTTTACATCGGCTGTTGCTAGCGGCACTAGTCGTTCGACCACCATATTTGTTTATGGAGATTGCAGCTAGAATGCGCTGGTGTCGCTCTCACTCGGCCACCATGTTGGTTCTAGAGTTGGCCACTAGCGNATGGAGATTGCAGCTAGAATGCGCTGGTGTCGCTCTCACTCGGCCACCATGTTGGTTCTAGAGTTGGCCACTAGCAGCACTGCTTTTTATTTAATTTTCGCAGATCTAAAATTATCGTCTGGAGTAGGGCGAGATCGAGCTGCCTAACCTTAGGTCGGCATGCAGACATCTTAGACCCCTCGGCTATCTGGACATGTGCTGGGAAAAGGGTTTAAAATAAGTAATAGTGTGCATGTGTGGGGAATGAATATATATTTTGTCATGATTATTCTAATGTGTACCAATAATTTTTTATGTAAGTTTTTTTGACAGTCCGAGACTTATATAGATTAGCAAAAAGAATTTTTTCATATAGTCATAGGCATAAAATAAGAATTTTTTCATATGGTTATAATTATTTTTAAGTACAATTTTTCTTTTTAAAAATATTACGAAAAGGTGTACCTTAGAAATAACAAAAATTTTATTACATTTTTTTTATTCATTTAGGTTACTGGAGTTGAGTTTGCAAGCATGCATGGACAGGCAGGGCAGCTGACCTTGACAAAGTTTAAAAAAAAATATCTGTGCTTGCATGGCAAGGTATATGTTAGCATTTTCACAGGTGTGCACATGCACAGCACTAGCTATCTCCAACCCAGTATTGTGCATGAGGACAGGTAAATGCAAGAATAAAATGGATGAAAAATAAGGTAAAAGGACATTTATTTAAAAACAATACATGTACTTAAGAATATAAATATCTTATATATTTAAAACATTGGTAAGTACTACCTCAGAATGTCCTTCTCGTCAACACAGGTGTCGTCACATTTCGAGTTTCCGTGTCACCTCATGTACACACATCCATTGCACCGTTTCAGCACCTTTTCCACCAAACAAACACCGGGAAATTTCGTGGTTGGATGTCCTCTGCGTAAGAACCTCCGATGATGGGTTCGATTCATAGGTCCTCGAGGTAATACATGTGCGGGTACCAATGTCTTATGCGAACCACTTTTTACAATTCTGCCTACCAGTTGTGACGAAAGGTCTTGTGGAAAATGCCACGCTGTTTGGAGATGCGCACCACATCACTGATCTCGGCATTAGGGTTGCACGGGCCCCTCCTTGTCGCAAAAGCATAAATAGACCGAAGCAGGGAGTCGTCCTTGACATATTCGGGCATCATGTGAGTGGTAGAATGAATGGTAGAATTATACTCGCGAACGAGTTTCGGCAATAGCTCAAGTCACTTGTAGTTTCCGTTCCCCATTAAATGTCTCCACAATTTGGATTTTAGAGTCCAGTGAAAACGCTCGACAATGATAGACTTGAGTCCAGAGTGTACATGGAATAATGATTTAACACGTAACTTTTCATCAGTGCATGGAAAGTAGTATTCTGTGGAGATTTTTCGGTATGCATCCTTCACTCAACACACCAGCCATGGCCTTGGTGATGTCACATGCATTCTTCGACTTGAGCAGTCTGGCCCAGGCATACTTGGAAAACGTGTCTATTATGGTAAAAATATAGCAGTGGCCATTATTGGCACGAGCAAGGTCTTCCATTTCGATCAGGTCAGATTGGAAAGTATCGTCCAGCCCTTTCATGGCGTACTTTGACCGAGGATAAATCCTTCTGGCCAACCTTTGCAATTCCCCAGAAAAAAGCATATTTCGTAATCGCACAACGTATCCAGCTTCAACGAGTTCTTCGAGGATGAATATAGTATTGATTGTGTGTGTCTGGTTTCCCACAGACTGCGATGCCACCAGTAGCCGTAGTCTATCCACGAGTTCGTTTGGATCGTCCCAAAACACGTAGTCTATCTTGCGTTTGACATCGATCTTCTGCAGCAGCCGACCAATCGTGGAAACCGTCCCGCAGTAATGCTGAATTTCACATGGATTGTGTCCTTAAATCGCCGTGNCGTTTGGATCGTCCCTAAACACGTAGTCTATCTTGCGTTTGACATCGATCTTCTGCAGCAGCCGACCAATCGTGGAAACCGTCCCGCAGTAATGCTGAATTTCACATGGATTGTGTCCTTAAATCGCCGTGTGAAGGGGTTATCGTTCACGTAATTATCACGACTGGACTGTAGCAGGCGCTGTACTTGTGCAAATCCGATTCGGTGCAGTGTCCGGTATACCTACAAAACAAAAGTTCGCAAAGACCATATGTCATTTTCACCTTGTGCTGGCCAATCTGCGGGTTATCTCCTGGAAAAAACATCACTTCCTTGTTTCCGAGGAACAATTTTTCATCGCGGTGTCAGAAGCCGTACGTCTTGTTACTGTTCCGATCGGAGTAGGAAGCGATGCAGTGCCCGACCAGGGTGCCCACCTCGGGTCCGCGCTCTCGTGTTCGTTTCCGTTCCCGTGCACGCAGCAAATCGATCAGGGAAAGATCATCTTCGTCGCTGGTGATGACCCCTTCCAATTCGGGCAATTCTGAACGTATTTTCCATTTATGCATCGGGGTACACCCTTCCACATTTATTTCGTGTTTGATATCCGGCCGAGGCAAAGCTTCCTCCTGTCATTGCCGACCAAGTTTGGCGAGACGTCTGGTTATCGGCTTGTAAGCATATTCCCTTCGATTCTCAAGAGTCAGTTTGTAACTTTTAGCGAGAAGATATTTCGCACGAACAGTTTCGATGGCCCGCTGCAGTTCAGTCATTAGATCGGTCCGCCATCATTCATAGAATGTAATAAACACACAACCACACAGATATATATAAAAATTCACTCTCGAGTTAAGGAAAGTGAATTTTCGATTCTTTTCAGTCGGTCGAGGCATGTATCGAGCACCTACTTGCTATGCCTCGCAGCATCGGTTTCGGCAGCCAGTTTGGGCGTTAACATATTTTGAAGAGCCTTCAATTCTTCCCATCTCTGCTCATTCAACATGTTGATCAGGTCAGCAAAAAAATCTTCCACCACTTCATTTTTTACATTCTCGATATATTGTCCAAGAAGCGACTGGCCCCTGCGAACAGAAGTGAGGCGAGCTTCCGCTACCTCATTTTCATCATCATCATCGGAGGGTAGACCGCGTCCGAACTTGGACATAGTATTGTGTCTCATAGTCGGCGTCTTACTATAAACTTTTCGAAGCCATGCCTTTACCTTCCCTTATGTACTGGCGAATCCTTATCGATAACCAATATGCTGTACTCCTCGTTCCAGCAAAAAAGAACACATTTCTTTAAACTCTGCGAACATCATGTCTGCACTGATGTGGTCATCGTACCCATGCCGCAAGTTTGCATCGTCCATGCGAAACACCACGAGGAAATTCACATTAACGCATAGTAACTGTCTTGGCATGCACGAATAAGTTTGGCTCAAGTACACACAATCCACGTTCGCATGCCATCCCATGCTAAAGTACTCTTGAAAACAAGTATTTTTCTCACATGCCACATCGTCGAAAATAAACACCAAGTTCGGCAAAGCTTCGCTTGGTGGCACGATCGGCATCGTTATCGCTGCAAGGGAAATAACGCCGGACTTCCATGGCATGCAGTACGTGTGCCATATGCTGGTATTTCGGTTGCTGGAGCGATTTGGAGTTCTCAAACCTAAGACCATTCGGTTTCTCCAAAAGGCTGAGAAGCACACACGTCTTACTGCAACCCGATTGTCCGTCAATTAGTACGCTCATGGTATTGGGAAACAGCATGCCATGGCGTGTACCATATGAGGTTTAATCATCTTCAGCATGAATGCATATGGGTAACATCTTGCTTGATAATATGTATGAAACCACTACTATCCTGCAGAGCTGATTGCGGAGCGAGCATAGCCGATTGCATAGCGTGTGCAGCTGAATGTGGAGCGTGCAGAGGTTGCACAGAATCAGTGCTGCAAATTTTAGAATGTCACTTCAAAATATCACTCCGAGTAAACTGCCGCTGGCAGATTCTGCATTCAAAAGTCGCACTTGAACTTTTCATTCTGCAAGTCGTTGTTTCATGTCCTTGTCAATTTTGCAAAGCTGTAAATGCTCTACCGCAGAAACAACAATGAAGATGTTTCATTAGCGCACACAACTGCCATTTTATAGGTTACCGCTGGGCACAGTCACAGGTCCTGCCAATTCCTGGAGTTGTGTCTTCATTCGGCTTGCGGTCAAATATGTACGTCCGTAAGGAAACCACAGCATCTTCTCGCTAATACAGGCAGTGAGCATTTACGACCACGTGACAAATATTTTGTTTATGACTTTTTAAATATAATATTTACATTATGTGGTGAACTTGTTGCCAGGTGAAGTGANGTGACAAATATTTTGTTTATGACTTTTTAAATATAATATTTACATTATGTGGTGAACTTGTTGCCAGGTGAAGTGACTTCCGTGGTAGGACGTCAGAGAGTCCCCTTTTGTCCAAGTCAAATCGTACGATTCACAGGAGTCCCTAACAACGCAGCCTCTCGTTGTTAGGCATTAAACTGCCATATTCCTTTTCTTCTTCAGGTATGTAACCCTGCTGCATATATGCAAAACTGTTTGTAAGGATTTACTATACTCGTTGACAAAAAATTTAGTGTTATGTCTAGTAGAAAAAATATTCGTATTCATAAATAATTAATTTGCCATAGATTTAAATATATAATGACATATGCTACACCAATGCATTAGCTTATTGTGTATTTAAAAATAAGTCACATAACGGCTAAGCAGTATTATTTCATAATTTTTAATATATTTTGTAATAACAAAATTTTTAAATATTTTGTTTACAAAATTGCTACATAGTTAACCTCTTAACATACACATTAAAATTTCGCAAAATACNAATTTTTAAATATTTTGTTTACAAAATTGCTACATAGTTAACCTCTTAACATACACATTAAAATTTCGCAAAATAGTACATTTGTGGTGTGAAATGTACTTGCACATTTTTTTTATACAAGTGTTACTTCGGAACCTATGGAAAAAGTTTCAGTGTATCAAAGGCACAAGAAACAACCAATTATTAAAACAGTTGGTGTGTTAGCAGCAACTATAGCATTGCCCAAGGAAAGGTCCAGTGTGTATTGGTGCTAGCTTCTGAACTTACACAGCAACGAATGTGATTCTGCACCATATCAAACGTGAACCAGTATACTNTGTATTGGTGCTAGCTTCTGAACTTACACAGCAACGAATGTGATTCTGCACCATATCAAACGTGAACCAGTATACTCTGGATAATATATTAAGGGGTTAATTGGTAGCAGGGTAGTTTTGTATACTCCGGCTTTGTTAGCAAATATGTATTTTTTCATTATTATTGTATATAGTGGCATTATATTTATTTTCTGTAAATTTAATTAACATCTGTGATTGTGAGACATTATTTCATCGCCGTCGTCGTCGCTTCGTTTAACCTTGAGTAGAAATCTCAACCATCATATATTGTTTCTGAATTACTTGGCTCATGCTCATAAATACTGTTCCGCGCTCGTTTTTTATTTTGCGCATGTATACCTTTGATAATATATGTGGAGGCATGCACATGCAAATTTATATTTATTTACATGCGACAAATGGTTTGTATTATCTCGTAATGAAGTAATCATACACTTTTAATTGGTAATACAAATTACTCGATGCTTAAAAAACCCCAAACACACCTTACACGTAAATATGTATCATAATGACCGGAATATTTTTAATATAAATAATGGCAATTGTATATATATAACAAATATTGTAATTCAGAAAAAGAATAAGAAGAAAAATTAGCATGTAATATAATAAAATAAAATAATAAATAATAACTATTTAAACAAACACACACATACTCTGATGTCATATCTGAATTGGTTATATGTAGATCATATCAACATTACAATGCATATACAGCATTTAAAACCCTAATATCCAGACTGTTCCGATAACCGAGTCGTCTAAGGCGTCTGCATGCCGACCCATGGTTCGGCAATTAGACCCCGTCCTCCTCCAGATGATATTACAAACTCTGTAGCGCCCCTAGTGGCTAACTCTTGAAGCAACATGGCGGCCGAATGAGTGCGACACCAACGCATTCTAGCTGCCATCTCCATAAACAAATATGGTGGTCGAACGACTGGTGTGCCCCTAGCAACAATGTAAACAAAATACAAGTGGAAACAATATGGTGGAGAAGATCGCGGATGACAGAAACAAGATAGTTGATGAAAACAAAATGGCAGGTGGAACAAACTGGTGACTATAAACAATATGGCGGACGGAAACAAGATAGCCTATGAAAACAAGTTTGTAACAGGAAAAAAAATGGCCAAAGAAAACAAGATGGTGGCCGGAAACAATATGGCGGCAGCGCCTTGGCACCTCAGTCCCCAGCTCTTGCCCTCGAATCAGTTTTACATATCTACTAACTCTGAACCGAATTCCTTGTGGGATTTTTTTTAATGATTTAAATAGCTGTTGACAACAGCTAGCGTTGGCTTGTTTGCGTGTATATTTTTAGTGTCATCCTTTATATTTTTATTGGTGTTATAGCTCTGCAATGGCGTAGTGTCCAAAGTAAAATTTTATTTAATCACTTTCCCCCATTGCAAATATCATTCAAATCGTCTTACGTGTCTGCCCACGTATCAGAGACGTCCACGGTCGGAGTAACGTAATTCTGATTGGCTAGTCAAGTGAGGAAATGCCTTCTTCCTAATATAAGCTTCCAATAAAGTAAAAAAAAAAGTACTGGAAGACCCGTGCTACCTGCTCTGGGATAAACCTGGCTGCTTACTGGAGCTTCAGCCAGTGGGAAAATAGCTGATGTTCAAGTACGCACAGTGATGCAGAATCTAACGTGCAGATCAGGAAACCCGCGGAATTTTGATATCCCTTTCTACAAGGGGGACGAGTCACGGATATCNGTGCAGATCAGGAAACCCGCGGAATTTTGATATCCCTTTCTACAAGGGGGACGAGTCACGGATATCCTATAGTTGGCAGGAAGGCGTCTACATGTCTGAGGTGCGGGGCAGGGCCATACAATAGTGCTCGAACTTGGTAAGCCACGTGCGACTCCTGAAATACTGGATGAAGTGTCATACGCAACCTCTCTATAGCAAGGCAAGTTACGAGCAGTAACGTGTATGCCTTCAAAAACTGGCATGCATTTATTAGTCACCACAAACCAATGTTCCGAAAAACCTGAAGGTTTCTTTTAGTATAAGTAAATTGTTGCATTTTTTTAATACTCTTCAGAACACCAGGATGTGGTTGTTGGACGTCCTTTCATAGATTCACCTTTGAGCTTTCATGCCCAGGACGTGAGAGTACACGAACTCTTACAATATCGCTGGCTTATCCCTCAGGCAAAGTGCTAATAAAACTGGCTACGAAACAGGACATTAGGAAGTTACTTCCTTACGTTCCTAGTAACTACATGACTTTCTATGAAGAAATTATTCAATGGCCCGCCATCCAACATGATCCATGTGGAGTGGAAGAGGAATAATGGACAGTAAGCATTTATTACAAAGATTTGTATCCTTCAAATTATATAGCGTTTATTACGATTGTATTATATCTGCTTGTTTTAAAAATTGTATNTACAAAGATTTGTATCCTTCAAATTATATAGCGTTTATTACGATTGTATTATATCTGCTTGTTTTAAAAATTGTATATCAACGTGATTACTTGTTAGCATGTTCTTACGTGGAAGTGAATTTTGTTTTTTTTTTATGTGTTCATACCATTGAAATGGATAATGTCGTATTGTTTTGGTTCATAAGACATTACTTTTACTTTAAAATTAAATCTATTTTCACAATATTTTTTTTTGTAATGTTGATTTCATCTCACAATGTGTCATAAGGTCTTCAGTCAAATATTTCAAATTTAAATTATGCAAAAGTTATACGTTTGTGTGTTCAATTGTGAGCTATGGCATTGCTTTATTACAGTTAAAAATATACTGTACCTACATTCCCTTTGGAAATGAAAATGGTTAAATAAAACCATTGACTATCTCGGAGGCAGGTTTTCATGACTGAGGCCCTTTATGCATACCCCGATTCAAATATAAACGAGAGTTTTATTTTGTTTTTATAACAATAACAAGGAGTGATAATAAAAAAGTTAAAAAAACATTATCAATTGCATGAAAAATGTTATTTTCTGTGCATTACCGAAAATACTGATAATAAAATAACTGCAAGGAAAAACATACAACATTTTCAGTTTTGGTATAAATATTAAAGGAGTTATTTGGCAATAATAATGTAACTATTTCATTGTACAAAAATTATACATAAATGAAAAACCAAATTTTTTTTATCTTTAATGAGTGTAAAGCTTTATATTCTTTGTAAGAAGCATGCAGCTTTTTAACATAAAATAACAATACATTTTTTATTGTCTGGAATTAGATAAATATAAAACATGTAAACAATTTGAATATATAAGTCTAAATTAACTTTAAGAGTGTGTTATAGTGCTTTCCAAGGAAGCGATAACTACACGCTACTAAATTAATTCAGCATTAAGAAATTATATTGTCCAATTGTATCAGAACTTAAACATCCTTGCAGTTCAAACATGCAGTGCTATATGCGCAGTTGCACTATTAATTTAATTATAATTTTAATTTGAGGTATTACAAAGAATAGCACGGTAACTACATTTCCCCCATATCTTTGTACTCTAATACTATTCCACAATACAATACAAATGTCAATAATAATGTCAGCACTGGAAACTATATTCAAATACACAGACATTCATGTAACTGAAAAACTGCGACCAGCAAGAATAATCCAGTCTTTAGACCGTTTATATGAGAATTGAAGTAATTGCGCTATTACGAAGTAATTTTACGGGTTACAGACTAGCATGTGAAGTTTTGATAAGATATACCATCGGTTATTGTCAGAAATGAACAGGTAGAGTAATTGATAGGTGTACAGTAAAACGTATTTTGACGTATCTACATACACTATACTGCTAATATATTAAGTTACGGTAAACTTTTGCTAGTGCATTTAACGACGTACCGAAAACCTGTTAAGGGGCTCGTCTACCCGGCTCCCAGACTTCGTTGCGGTGTGTTCGATATCCATATTTCTTTAGGAAACTATTTAACCGTCCAGTTTGCTAGTCTACGAAAAGAACGCACGCTTCAGACTATGCCTGTTGGTGACTTCCAAGATGTCACGCACATTAGAAACACCATTACCGAGCACTCAAACATACCTGAAAACGGGTTTTTAAAGCGCTGTATCTCAAAATACACGCGTTATGTACACAAAACAGTAATATAGGATCACGCATTGAACCTTGCTACAGATTTTTCACTGATACAATTATAGGGTTCCCGCTGAAAGTCCCATGGGTACACGCAGCACGACGAGAACACTGCAGGTAGATGCGAAGGCGCAGTTGTAGCGCGTGACAGTGTCGCCCTTATCGCTCCCCCGCTTCTCGGCCTCGGACGCGGGAAAAAAAGCTCCAGGAAGGCGGGTACCTTAACTGTAGATCTTAGTTTATCTCGGAAATGCGAGTCGGGTTTACTAGACGCTACTCGCGGAAATAGGAACTCATTGAAGACCAGCAGAACTCTCGAGCGATTCGTTTNGAGTCGGGTTTACTAGACGCTACTCGCGGAAATAGGAACTCATTGAAGACCAGCAGAACTCTCGAGCGATTCGTTTGTGAGCTACAGGTAGTGTGAAATATGGATTACAACAAAGCAAATGTCTACAGGCTGCACGCAGCAAACTGAACACTTTCGGAAATCCTGCTCAAGGTCGACGTGTATGCAAAGTGTGTATTCCCCGTCATGTGTAACATTAACATTGCCTTGGGTCTGATCACTTCATATCTACGTCGGACAAGTGAAACTGTGAAAATGTCAGAAAAGTTAATGTTTCACCTATTTTCNGTCTGATCACTTCATATCTACGTCGGACAAGTGAAACTGTGAAAATGTCAGAAAAGTTAATGTTTCACCTATTTTATACTCCTTACACTTACATGCATTAAAAAGACACCAAGCGGTAAAAATATTTTCATAATTCAGGAATGTTTGTAGTATATTCGCGGTTCCTTCACTATTTTTTAGTCAAAGAGTTGAAAAATCACCCNAGCGGTAAAAATATTTTCATAATTCAGGAATGTTTGTAGTATATTCGCGGTTCCTTCACTATTTTTTAGTCAAAGAGTTGAAAAATCACCCCATGTATGATGTGCTTGGTCGTTACCAAAACATATCATGTTTCACAAGCGTTTATAGTTAATATAAATAAAAACAGGGAGAAAATAGGCGTGTTGGGACTGCCTAGTAAGAAGTAGTTCTTATGCGGTGCGCAGGCCCTTTGGTGTAATTTTCTAGACTTGGTTAAGCTTTACGTTGCATAATGCGGAGGAATATCTAGGAAGTATAACTTTAACAGTGCTTCAGGAAATTTGGAAGTACTACTTTCTGTTCGTCGTTACCAACATTACTCGGCGCGTGTAAGTCAGTGCGCCCGTTAAATATACGCAGGGCAGTGTCAGTGAAAATTTCGAATGTTGATTTCTTAAGTGCTCAATTGATCTTGAACGGCCTGTACGAATATTGCACTAACACGAAAGCAATTCACTTATACAAAGGGCAAAGTAGTGGCGTTTTATTTTTCTTTTCGGTATGGAAAGTTAAAGTATAAATCAGCTTCTTGTGCAGTACGGCCTATATTCTGGACAACGCGACTCAAACTACATACTCGGTGCCTCGAACGCGTCGAAGTGTGAAGCTGGCAGGGGTACGGGACGTCCGGATCTATTTGTGAACCGATCGCGCAGCTGCGTCGCTGAGGAACTCCGTGGTCAAGGCGTAACAAAAAAAAATAATGGACGGCGGAGAATGCGTCGCTCCGGCCGTGAGCGTGTTTTCTGCTCGACAGAGCGTGACGTTTGGCGATCGCCGTCGGACTATATTTAGCGGCCTTGTGTGGTGAGCCTGGCTGTGAACTCGCTGGAAGACCTCGCAGGACGACGTCAAAGGACGCTTGGACGACGTCACTTCTTTCAAGGTCACCTGCTACCTTCGGACCTCGCTCCTGCAGGCACGCCACATCACGCGCTATTCACGGTAAACTTAGCACTTTTGAAAGCACTGCTTAAGATCTACTTGTTGGCACGGCGTGAACATTTATGGTGTATTATGTTAAAGCAATTTATATGTTTATGTGTACTATATGTTACAGTAGATGCTGTGTGACACAAGACATGCCATCCAGGGGCGTGCATGGTGCGTGGAACATTATGTCGACTCTGCAATTCAAAAAGAACGTTTTAAACGTTACCGTTAGTTTTTTGAAGTTCATTTCAGATTTTACAATAAAATTGAGTCGGTCACTACAGATGACATGGAAGGGACACCCTTTATTTCAGTCCTTCCGGTCCCATAGCTCCGGAAGTAATGTTCCATGCGCCATGCACGTTCCTGGATGTGTACGGTGGAATCTCCGGTGTCACACAGTATCTGCTGTATCAGATAATACACATAAACATATAAATTGCTTTAACATAATACACCAATAATTTTCCGTTACCTTTTTTTTCTTGCAACATCCCGCACTATTAACATTGTTCTGGGCTTGTTCACTTTATTCATGCCCGGTATAGTAAAAATGTGAAATTGTTTGCGAAGTAAAGTTTTTGTGAATTCGCTCATTATTACACTTAAGGAGAAAAAACATAAAAAGTAATTCCAGTATTCACGAACTTTTACCTATAAGCTGTTCATGGTAAAGTGAGCCCTTTTGAGGTCCCAGTTAAGTTTCCCTTTTAGCCATTTTTTATCCTTTAACTACCTCTTTAAATAAATATTGCAGTGTAAATAATAAACACCGTGTATCTACTCCACTGCATTCCGATGTTTACATCTGAGACTAAAATAAAATAGGAACTCTTATTCCAAATGAGGGCTTTCAAAAGTACTCACTTTACCGTGAATGGCCTATAAGGCTTTTTATTGTACGTTAAGAAATTGAACTAATTTCCTCGCCTCGTTACCAACTTTATCGGGCGCATGGCAGTCAGTGTGCCGGTTAAAATATATACAGCTACGGACAGCGACAGTTTTCAATAGTTGATTTCAAAAGTGCTTAGTTATTGGCCACGGAGCGGGTACGCCCCCGTGTGATTGGCGCGGTATTTGCAGTTTTCCACGCGAGCAGCCCGTTAGTATATAGTATATTCGCTGCATATTCACGCTTTTTAAATCAAATATTTAAAATTCACTCCATTTATGGCGTTTATGGTTGTTTCCTAAATATTCCATGTATCACAAGCGTTTTATGCTTCCGTTAGCTCAAAAATTCTCATTGTCAGTTTGATTGATATTTTACTCATATCTATAAATTATAATTTTTATTTATAATTAAGACGAATGAAAACAGGAAGAAAATACATGTGTTGGATACGCTCAGTAAGAAATAGTTCTCATACAAAATGTTATCAAACTGAGTGCGCACAAATACGGCTATTGTCCCTTTGGTGTGATTTTCTAGACTTGATTTAGCTTTGTTTGCTTGCATGAGTGGAGGAATAGCCAGAAAGAATAACTCTAGCACGGCTTCAGAAAAATTAGAAGTGAACGTGAATAGAGAACGTGAATCGACTGTAGTGACTTTACCCGTGTAGCGAGATGGTGGAAATATCACAGTCGGGTGTGTGTTTGTGCAGGTACGTGTTAGGATATTGTGCAGATTCTTTTTTATATTAAATGAGCAAAAGAAATGTATGTGTATTGTAGCTATTGTAGTTGAGAAGGTGAACAAGCAATGAAAACAAACAGGTGCATTTCGTGAATGCTGAGAGGCTTTGCCTACGCAAAGCTTTTTGCGTAGATTGTGAAGTGACGAGGTGGAGTTCTTCAACTTTCTCCACCTCGTCTGAACGAGTGCATGTCTCAGTGTGTACAGCTGACGTGGGCACGCGTAAACAGAAGTTGATATGCTAAACAGTTTTTAAGAGAGGAGAGGGATAATGTGAGAACAACGTGCAATTAAGTATAGCTAGAAAGCTAGATGTGTTGATATCATTCCTGTCTGTTCTTTATTGGGTTTTAAACAGGAGAGTGTGTAGTGAATAGCCGTAGCAAAGTTAAACGGCATCATAGATAAAATGCTGATATTCGGGAAGCTAATTAGAGTTTAATAGTGCGATATAACTATGTGTGTTGTTCGAATCCCTATTTACAGAATTATCAGGTAAAACTCCATTCGAGCGGGTTCGTCTGTACTGAACTCAATAAATAGTCATTCTGCTACTCATGACAGAATTGTGGCAATGCAAAACTCTGTATGTGGTTTAATTATTTCTGTTCATACACATGTTACATATAGTCACTTACTGGCAAATTACTTCCCCCGTACGTAATTGTAATTAGCGAAAACTTGAATTCGTGATCTACAGCCTTTCTGGAAATTTTAGGGGTGTTCATGTTAGACATATCATATTGTATATACATATATACTGTATATAAAATTATACACATATATACAAATACAAACATGTGTGCATTTGTGCCCGCACGTTTGTATCTTCTACATATGCACTTTAAAAGACATCTACAATTCTACATATCAGTAAGTCGGACTTAGTACAGGAATCCCCGCCTTAACAAATGTCTGGATCCGTCTCTGTATGGGCCTGGTCACTTCATGCATACGCCGGTCAAGTGAATCTATAGAATTATATTAAAAGTTCAATTTTTTACAGGTTTTCTTATTCTGACACTCATATAAATTAAAAAGCAGAAAGCGAAATAAATTTTTTTACACTATTCACAAGTGTTTACTAAACGCTTTTTAATGAATGTTTTCTGATGGAACTAATTTTCATCCGTCGTTACCAACTTTACTGGGCGCTTGACAGTCAGTGCGTCCGTTAAAAAGTATGCAGGTAGGACAGTAACATTTTTAAAAAGGTTGATTTTAAAAGTTCTCAATTAACCGGGAACAGTCTTTAGTACGATTACTGCGGTGCGAACAAGCATTCTTTGTATTTTCCCAAAAAGTTAATTAATACTCATCTTCTCACTGGAGAGTGTGGTTGTGGAGATGGTGGTCGTAGTCGTGGTGGTGGTCGTAGTCGTGGTGGTCGTAGTTGTGGTCGTGGTGGTCGTAGTTGTGGTCGTNTGGTGGTCGTAGTCGTGGTGGTGGTCGTAGTCGTGGTGGTCGTAGTTGTGGTCGTGGTGGTCGTAGTTGTGGTCGTGGTGGTCGTAGTTGTTGTGGTGGTCGTAGTTGTTGTGGTGGTCGTAGCTGTGGTCGTGGTGGTCGTAGTTGTTGTGGTGGTCGTAGTTGTTGTGGTGGTCGTAGCTGTGGTCGTGGTGGTCGTAGTCGTGGTGGTCGTAGTTGTTGTGGTGGTCGTAGTTGTTGTGGTGGTCGTAGTTGTTGTGGTGGTCGTAGTTGTTGTGGTGGTCGTAGTTGTTGTGGTGGTCGTAGTTGTTGTGGTGGTCGTAGTTGTTGTGGTGGTCGTAGTTGTTGTGGTGGTCGTAGTTGTTGTGGTGGTCGTAGTTGTTGTGGTGGTCGTAGTTGTTGTGGTGGTCGTAGTTGTTGTGGTGGTCGTAGTTGTTGTGGTGGTCGTAGTTGTTGTGGTGGTCGTAGTTGTTGTGGTGGTCGTAGTTGTTGTGGTGGTCGTAGTTGTTGTGGTGGTCGTAGTTGTTGTGGTGGTCGTAGTTGTTGTGGTGGTCGTAGTTGT
>NQII01002038.1:283649-304493 GCA_002778355.1 Clitarchus hookeri
GTCGTGGTGGTCGTAGTTGTGGTCGTGGTGGTCGTAGTTGTGGTCGTGGTGGTCGTAGTTGTGGTCGTGGTAGTCGTAGTCGTGGTGGTCGTAGTTGTGGTCGTGGTAGTCATGGTGGTCGTAGCTGTGGTCGTGGTGGTCGTAGTTGTTGTGGTCGTAGTTGCGGTCGTGGCGGTCGTAGTTGTTATCGTGGTGGTCGTAGTTGTGGTCGTGATGGTCGTAGTTGTGGTCGTGGTGGTCGTAGTTGTGGTCGTGGTGGTCGTATTTGAGGTCGTGGTGGAAAGAGTGTTGCGAGAGACTGATTAAATTCAGTACGCTTTAAAGGAGAGTTTATTATTTTTCCGTTTGCTAATAAAACCAAGTTCATTCTTCTCATTGAGATGTGCGAAATATTAGTTCCTATATACTTCTTATTTTGCTATTTGAAAAATATATATATTTACTTGACACATAAAAATGACTGCGTTATGCGTTATTGTAACAAAAGTAGTTGTTCTTATTCAGGCTTATTATTTAAAATAATTAATTGGTAGTGCTTCTTTAGCTTAATTATAATACGATTTTCATAATGATACGGAACAGAGCTGCACTTAAGGAGTAGTTAAAATGTTTTAAATTGTTAGTTATCAACTTTTTTTTAGTTGTAACAACCTTTAAATATTTGTCTTTACAAGTTTGTTAGAAATACATTATAAAGTCAAAGATATTTAACTTCCAAGGTACGGTTAAATATTCTCCAAAAACACTAACGTTCTTAATACTCGTTTCCTGATTAACGTTTAGCACTTATTTGTTACAGACATTAACTATTCTCTGCAGACAGATTCTAGCTATGTATATAACCTAAAAAAAATATTTCTTAGCATAACAATGCTACGATTTCGGTCTACAGATGTCATATGTGTGATAAATCACAGAGAAACACAAATTCCTTAAGGTTAATTATAATAAAGTGCGCTGGAAGTAACAAAAGAATGAGCTCCTTTTGAGTAATACTTCTGAAAACATCCTCGGATGTTTCATAAAGTAAATATTTCAAACATTTTCGCCAAAAAAAAATTCTTTCCTTCTTTATTATTTTCTTGTCTTGCCAAGCTTTTGTCTCACCTAAAAGCATTGTTTGGTTTTCTCCGACGTCGGTTCCTAACACAAAGGCGTTTTTTCTTTTGTCTGTGTTTCTGCGGAGTCCGTGAAAGGCCGGCAAATCTCCCACGGCAAATATCAAGTCGCTGCTAGCTTTCAGCATCGTACGACGTGTTGTGCCCGCTGAGTAGGCAAGATTCTTTGTTTTCGGCAGCGGGGTTGGTATATGCTTTTCCCGCTATCAGGCGTACTCACAGAGAGAGACTGGAAAAGGTGCCAAAGGTCATCTCTTCAAAAAGTACACTTCTATTAACTAAGAAATATTTTTACTTAAATGAGCCCTTACAATTTCTCTGCCATCACCAGGAATTTCGGGCATGTTGCTATATGGTAGAAAATTTTTATAACATTTTAATAATTATTATGTGTGAGTGGTACATTGAATTATAAACCTTCTTTCGCTCTCCGAACCAATTACAAACATCCGTGGTGCTTGGTAACTCTGGCAGAAACTACGTTGAGTGAATATAACAGCAAATATTATGGTCTATCAATTATATATTCACATTTTTTTGTATCAAACCTTTGAAAAATCACCCTATGTGTAAAACGTTTGGTGGTTTCATAAACATTCCATGTATCACAAGCGTTTTATACTTGCGTTAACATAAAATTACCTTATTTTTATTAAATTAAACATTCACTTATACTTTACGTATGAGATATAATATTTTATTTTTACATAATATGGATAAAAACAAGAATAAAATATGTGTGTTGGTAATGCCTAGTAAGAAATAGTTATCATGCACAATACCATTATTCTGAATGCGCACGAATGTGGTGCGTTGTCCTTTCGGTGTAATTTTCTAGACTTGGCTATGCTGAGATTGCATAAAGCAGAGGAATATATATCCTGGAAGTAGAACTATAGCAGGGGTTCAGAAAAGTTGGAAGTAATCGTGAATGGATTATAGTCTCAGCAACGAATGATATTTCCAACACGTGAGGGATTTCCTTACTGAACGCTGTTTTTTCTCTGTACATATCATCCTGAGTGTACTCGTTCACGTCTGAAGTGTTGCCGTACAGGTAAAATCATGATCATTACTGTGGAAGTGCGGGAGCTGGCGTCAATACGGACATCGCAATGTTACTGGCTGCTGCTGAAACACCATCTGTTATACAATTGGTTGCTTGTTTGCCAAGGGTCTACTGAAACTCTCCCCGTAGGTTACAAAGTGAGAGTTGTCATAACAAATCCGTAGGTACTGTTCACACCGAAGCTTCACTCTTTTGCAACACGCGCACTGGGAAGTGAGCGTGTAACGTTGAGGGATTAAAATCGTTTTATCTGCAGCGTTATAGATTGTATAATGGACAGTGTGACTGAGAGGATTGCTCCGCGAACTCCAACCACACGAGCCAGCGAAATGGCGTTGACTGCCAGCAACATGGCGCGACGCCGTTCGCCAATCAGCGCCTCACAGCTTACTTGCCAGGCGCCAGCACCAGCCAATAGCGCAACAGGCAATAGCCAACCAGAGAAAAAAAAACATCACCTTTGAAGCCTAACAGAGCTAAACAGTGAATGGGTACGCTTATGCCAAAGGAACGGCCACGCCATTCCACTTATACAGTATGCACTTGTATATTCTGTGCTAACAGCGTGTGTGTAACATCAGCCGCCAACAAATGGCTCTGATCTCACGATAGACTTCTATGCACACAAAAAAAACTCTCTAATGTTACAAAAAAATGTCTGAGAACTAGTTGGCAAAATTTTTTTATTACTATCACAAGTTAATGCTAGTAAATTCAAGAAGTGTCAGTATTACTGCAAGAATGCTTCTGTAGTTCTACAAATCCCGTTCATGAACAAATAAAAATTCAATAGGTTTACAACAAAATGTTTTTTTTAGAAGTACTGGCATTTGTATTTTTACAAGAAATTTTTTGTTCGGTTTACAAAAATTCTTTTTTGTGTGGCGATCTCCTCTCAGGTACAGAATACGCCTTAAATTTGCTGACTTCGGAACACGTGTATGTTATTTTTATTTTACACCAATAAGGGAAATGTTAAATAACTTCCGTTTCCAGACAACTGTCGTCACTTCAGGTCCAGAGGTTGTAAAGGCAAGGGCGTCACTATCAGAGCGAGTGAGTGAAGATATTTAGGCGGCTCTTAACAGCGAGGTCTTGAGATCCGATGAGGGTGAAGCGATGTGAATATGGAGCAGCACCAGAGTGCAAGGGCGGGGGAAACTGGAAATCCCCGTGAAAACCCGCCGACCAGCGGCATTGTCCGGCACGATTCCCACGTGTGAAGTAGGGAATAAAGGGTACTGTTGTGCTAGCCGAATTTAGTAGTGTTCCTTGGTTTTTTCTTATAGAAGTAATTTAGCTACATATATTCTATTCTCTATTGGTGTAAGCTGTTGATATATAGTTCAGGTATACTACATACCTTGTATGTTTGATTTTGCAGTGTTTCCATTTAATGGATAGGTATTTTTAAAACAGTTGACTGGTGGAACGTGTATTAAAATAAACGATAGCTATTAAAAGTGCATATATAAATGATATACTGAAAACCATACTTGATGAACCGTTTTACTTAGAATGAATTTGCAAGAGTTAACATTTGTTTACTAGACTTTGATAATAAGTGCCACGTTTGATAAAAAAAAANACTTAGAATGAATTTGCAAGAGTTAACATTTGTTTACTAGACTTTGATAATAAGTGCCACGTTTGATAAAAAAAAACTGTTTAAAAAATGCTCGCTTCCCATTAACCGACTCTAAATTTCATCCAACCGATGTTTTTTTTGCTTNAAAAAAAACTGTTTAAAAAATGCTCGCTTCCCATTAACCGACTCTAAATTTCATCCAACCGATGTTTTTTTTGCTTCCAATCTGTTATCGTGCGTAAACCTCAGTGAATTATTGCTGCATTGCACGTGCCAACATGTAAAGCAGCGTTTATTGTGCGATACGTTGTTTAATGCTAATCTTCCTTTAGCAACCCGTGCAGTTTGTCTCAAATACCTCTCAGGGTTGTCTCTCCTTCGATGGGCTCTTGTTGCATAAGCGTGAAGTTGCCTTCCTCGACCCTGAGAGGTCCTTATCGGCGTCCTTATTCAAGGACACTCCTCGCCCGTGCGTTTCAAGGCCGGGACTCCCCGATGTGAGAAAGGACCCTCCAGACGCCTTAATGTTTACACCAGGGGAGAAAGCGGCCTTATCGCCAACCTGGACGGCAGCCAAAATGGCGACATGCCAGGAGGAATAGTGCGGTGTAGGGGGTAAGTGGTAGAAAAATCTCAGCCTACGGGGATGTGTGGAGACGACGTTAAGGGTTGAGACATTCAAAACCTTCACTTCGCTCCTCCCGCAAACAGTCTAGCAAACCCACCGATTATTCACGTCGACACGTCAGGCAAACTTTTCATCAGATCACTAAAAAAAAAAGAACCGAAGAGAATTGAGAAAACAAGAGCATAGAGGGCATGACGTAAATGACTCAGGGGCACTTTGACCTGATGAATGGAATTCCCACCTCCGTACTGCGTCCGGTGAACGGAACGTGAAATAAACAAAAGGTCAAAAAGAGCGACCGAATGGAACAAACGNCACCTCCGTACTGCGTCCGGTGAACGGAACGTGAAATAAACAAAAGGTCAAAAAGAGCGACCGAATGGAACAAACGATATGTTATCAAGTTTTGTAAGATGTTTAATATTTAAATAGTTGACAGCATAAAAAAAGTTCGTTTTTGTTTTATACATATACCAGTATTCGGATTGTCGAAAGAAAATTGGGCAGTGTGGTCATACGATCTGTGAAGCAGCCATTCTCCGTATTCCAACATTCGACTGGTTTTCTGCCAACAGAACGATCAAAAACAACTTGGATAGGATTTTAGGTTATAACACGGTTTATATAAGTAAGTGCTTGAGATGTTTGTGTACTTGTTTTAACCAAGTTTTAATGCAACAAGAATACAGGTTGGTCCCCCTAACGTGAACACACCTGAAATGTCTGGAACGTTTGCAGATCACGAAATGTGGTTTTTGCTAAATAAAATTACGTACGGGGCAAGTAATTTGCCGCGAAGTGACTATTCGTAACACGTGTATGGACAGAAATAATTAAACCACATATGATTTTTCCCCTGGNATTCGTAACACGTGTATGGACAGAAATAATTAAACCACATATGATTTTTCCCCTGGGAATATATATATTTGTTTCAACGGCTTCTGAAAGTACGTGCAAAGACGAATTCAGTGATATAATACATGCAATAGAAAGTAACTCAGAAACGCCAATAAATAATGTATAAATATGATTAAGTTAAGTGGGCCGGTAGCATGAGACAGTGGACCTGTACTCACAGATGTAAGCAAGCAACGCGCGCCGAGACTCATCCTGGTGGGACAGCTTCCTAATAGCAGTGTAACACCAGTCAACGTAATGTGTTATAGTAAGTGTTATTGCAGTGTGTTACTTTACGTACGCAATGAAGTTCTTGAATGAGGGAAAACTGGACGCTCTACTTATTTACGGCGAGTGTAGCACAAATGCCAAACAAGAATCAAAATGTATAGTGAAAGGTATCCTAATCGGTAGCCCATCTCACGGCAAAGGATACGAAAAAGTTGCACACGTCTCTTGTCACGAGGTGATAGGAATTCCACAACACGAGTGCAAAGAAAGACTGCTGCGGGCGAGCCGCCTCAACACGATGTGTTGGCACGTGTCGATACTAATCCCCACATAGGTTACCGAGAACTTTTTAGGTTCGTAGAAATAAGTAAAACCAGTGTGTTATGGATACTGCGCCAAATAAAATTCGNGGTTACCGAGAACTTTTTAGGTTCGTAGAAATAAGTAAAACCAGTGTGTTATGGATACTGCGCCAAATAAAATTCGATCCATATCACGTGGAATTTCATCAGGCATTACATGAAGGTGATTTCCAGCAGCCTGTTCAGTTTTGTAGGTTTGTTCTGATGTCTGTAAGGGATGACAGCAATTTTCTAGAAAGCATGCTATTTACCGATGAAGCAACCTTCACAAGCAATAAGCGCGTAAATTTACGAAATATGCACTATTGGGCGACGGAGAATCCGCGTTGGGTCCTGCACGTGGAGCACCAGCGACAGTAGAAAGTGAACGTGTGGTGTAGAATCGTTGGAGACTACGCCATAGAGACATACTTCATTCAAGGGACAATGGCCGGCTGTACGTACGCCCACTTCCTCAGAGAGACCTTAGCGGCTCTTCTTAATGACATACCGCTCGACATACGTCATGATATGTGGTTTCAGGGTGATGGTTGTCCTGCGCATTTTGCTTTGGTGGCGAGGCAAGAGTTAAATGAAACGTTTCCAAATCTGTGGTTAGGCCGGGGTGGTGTTGGAAGATGGCCAGCTCGATCCCCCGACCTCACCCTTCTCAATATGTTCCTTTGGGGAACCCCGAAAGATAGGGTGTACGACATGGTTCCTACAACGCCCTAATACATGCAGGAACGCATTGTGGCAGCTTGCAGAGGCATTACGCCGGAAACACTTCAGTCCGCTCGTCACTCGCTACATGTGCGTTCACCGATGTGTATTGCTGTCGATGGTAAACACATCGAACACATGCTGTGAAAAGACCTGATGTGAAGCGTTTCAACAATAACTGTGCTCTTTTGTACTATGCATGCAGGTGCGACTGAATTTCTCCTTAGGATGGTTTGTTCTATGTTTGTTGTGCATCTGTACGCTACCTTTACTCAGTCCAGATAATGACTAGGAAACAAATCTCCAGAATTACATTGGCGATAGACTTGTCAATGTTGGTTCTTGCGCAGAAGACGAAAACTGGTCTNTCTATGTTTGTTGTGCATCTGTACGCTACCTTTACTCAGTCCAGATAATGACTAGGAAACAAATCTCCAGAATTACGTTGGCGATAGACTTGTCAATGTTACCTCGGCTGTAGTCTATTATTCGGATTCGCGCAGGTAGTAACATATTTACGTTTCTTACAATTCCGCCGTATCGGTTCATCATCGGGTATAGTGAAATCCAAATGAGAAATTAGTGCGCAGAAGTCCAAACCGCGTCGGGTGAGTCAGGAGAGTCCTTGGCCACTGCACGAAGGGGTGGGTTTTTTCAGTTCAGTAGTGACAGGCAGTCGAGAAATGTCAGATGAGGGCTGCTCCGCGCGTGCATATTACCTGTCTTAAAAACGTAAGCCCCGTCGGTGGTAGCAGAGAGCGATGTTATCAGTTTGGTGTGTATAGCGCCAGCAGTGTCACGTGGTTTCCCTCCCTCCAGCGGCGAGAGCTCGGGAGAGCCCTTACCAACACTGCCTCCCCTACCTTCCCTCCCTCAAAGTTGCGCGAAGATTATTTCCTCATTGGAACTTTTCTATACTAGGTGCTAGGGACAGGATTGATTTTCGTATGTGGTGGGATGATACACAGTAGGAACTGAGGACAAAAAAAATAATCTAAAACTGACTTTCAAAAGCGTTTAGTTACGTGTGAACGAGACCCAACTAACGAGGGATGTATTGCGGTTGCACGACGCCTGTAACGTCAGTGGAATGGCACTGCGCGACTAGTGAAGTCGCTGCACTCTGCGGTAGGGTGTACCTCGTACCAAGAGTTCGCTCTACCCTCCCTCCTCCTCCCCTCCCCATCGCACCACACCAGAATACATTTCTCCTTCGAAACCCCAGGAACAATCCTGCTGTGAATACGAAGCTGGAGGGGGTGCAAGGAGTGGGAGGAAGGGAAATGGCAAAGTTGAGTTCGGTGGTGGTTTTGTGTGACTTGTCAGTAGCGAGGCCATTAGCACCAACAGAAAAAAAAAAGAGGGGTTAAAAATCGATGATAAAAATAGGCCGCCAGCTAAAAGACTCGAACATGAAAATAAGACAAAACAACAACAATAACAAAAATGCTAGTNGGGGTTAAAAATCGATGATAAAAATAGGCCGCCAGCTAAAAGACTCGAACATGAAAATAAGACAAAACAACAACAACAAAAAAAATGCTATTNGACAAAACAACAACAATAAAAAAAATGCTATTCGTTAGAAAAAAGTTATAAAATTCGATAAAAAGCTGTTTAGAAAAAAAATTTAATGACTACTCAAAGCGTTAACAAGCTCCGAAACACAGTACGCCGTCACAATATAAGTTGCTGTACAGCCCTTCAGATAGATGGAAGTCGGGTGTTGTGGTATGTGGTTGAGTGGAACGAGGCAGACAGTGATCTCCATGACGGTGTTGTACATCACTTACTTTTCATTTGATTGTTTTTAAGTGCCTCTGAACAACTCAGGGTCTTGGTAAATGTTTGAAGCGTGTACATGGGGTACATGGTGTACTGCGGACGTGAACCTAAATTGTTACTGGGTTGTTGGCAACCCTACATACAGCAGGGTAATTCTGGCTGCCAATGTAAGCCAGCCTGCTACGATCAGAAAGAGTCAAGATGGCGTCGTAGTCTAGTTGTAGGTAAGAAGATCGCTCGTCTCACGTTTTTTTGTTATATCGTTGATCAGCAATGCAATCATGCGTTATTGTTGTCGTTTTTGTTCACCATGCCCGTTGTTTACGCGAAATTAAAGAAACACTTGATACTTTTTGGGGATTCGTGGGGAATCAACAAGGACCTGTGATAGATGTCCTCCATGCGGGACACCCTGAAAAACAGACATCATGATGACCGGACCAAGAATCGTACCCAGGCCTTGCCGAATGTGAGTCGATTTGTTTACCACTACGCTACCTCGCTTCCGTAGGTCGAATGTTTATGTATGTACAATCCGTATTCGATACTACGTACGACATGTGTGCGACTCTGTTGCGAAGCATGGCCAGAGAAAATGAACACAAGAGCCATGTATGTGCACTGTATAATTTGCGTCGACCTTGTGAGCGTTGCTCAGGAAGCAAGTAATTGTTTTATGTATGTTCCAAACATCTACAACTTGTTGGCTTTAGGCTGTGTGTGACGTCATTTTCAGAAAATGAACAAAAGGCTGTTTTTTTTTACATAATCAGGCGTAACATTCACAACGTCTCCCGCATTAATAATAAAAACTAGTTGCTTGCAGAAGTAGAATAATAGAACCTATTAAAACATAAATACTACCAACTACCTTAAAATAAACATTTTATGACGCGGGGAAAAAAAAATTTTATAAAAAATTTTTGAATATCAGGAAAATTTGGCGTTTTTTTCCTGTGGCTGTTTTTGAGCTTTTGCAAAAAAAGTTAAGTACTTCTTTCAAGGAATTCTTACATCTTTCATTTTTCCATACTTTATTTCTTATGTTTTTATTTATGCCATTTGATTGCTCTGAATAGTAAAAGTGAGATTTTAGCCTTTGTTTAAGCAAAAATTGTAAACGAATCCATTTGTAGTGACTACAAGGCGATATATTTTTGGATATTACTTTGTAGTTTACGATAACCTTATAGCGTCAAAGTGTGTTCAATTTCTCAAAATGGCACATNGTGCGACTCTGTTGCGAAGCATGGCCAGAGAAAATGAACACAAGAGCCATGTATGTGCACTGTATAATTTGCGTCAACTTTGTAAGCGTTGCTCAGGAAGAAATTAATGGTTTTATGTATGTTCCAAACATCTACAACTTGTTGGCTTTAGGCTGTGTGTGACGTCATTTTCAGAAAATGAACAANTACTTTTTGGGGATTCGTGGGGAATCAACAAGGACCTGTGATAGATGTCCTCCATGCGGGACACCCTGAAAAACATACCTCATGATGACCGGACCAAGAATCGTACCCAGGCCTTGCCAAATGTGAGTCGATTTGTTTACCACTGCGCTACCTCGCTTCCGTAGGTCGAATGTTTATGTATGTACAATCCGTGTTCGATACTACGTACGACATGTGTGCGACTCTGTTGCGAAGCATGGCCAGAGAAAATGAACACAAGAGCCATGTATGTGCACTGTATAATTTGCGTCGACCTTGTGAGCGTTGCTCAGGAAGCAAGTAATTGTTTTATGTATGTTCCAAACATCTACAACTTGTTGGCTTTAGGCTGTGTGTGACGTCATTTTCAGAAAATGAACAAAAGGCTGTTTTTTTTTTACATAATCAGGCGTAACATTCACAACGTCTCCCGCATTAATAATAAAAACTAGTTGCTTGCAGAAGTAGAATAATAAGACCTATTAAAACATAAATACTACCAACTACCTTAAAATAAACATTTTATGACGCGAGGAAAAAAAAATTTTATTAAAAATTTTTGGATATCAGGAAAATTTGGCGTTTTTTTCCTGTGGCTGTTTTTGAGCTTTTGCAAAAAAAGTTAAGTACTTCTTTCAAGGAATTCTTACATCTTTCATTTTTCCATATTTTATTTCTTATGTTTTTATTTATGCCATTTGATTGCTCTGAAGAGTAAAAGTGAGATTTTAGCCTTTGTTTAAGCAAAAATTCTAAACGAATCCATTTGTAGTGACTACAAGGCGATATATTTTTGGATATTACTTTGTAGTTTACGATAACCTTATAGCGTCAAAGTGTGTTCAATTTCTCAAAATGGCACATGTTATAATATTTATTTCAATACTGACTGCGTTTTATTAGTACTCCCACTCCATTCTCCTTCTTATGTTCTGTAATTTTTCTTTTTAGAGTTATTTTTTGGCAACTGTCATCAAATTTAGCCAATGTTTTTGTAATTTGTACCATTAGACTTCCTTCATACGTCGTTCGTTAATTCATACATTTAGTTTTCAAGTGGTGTAAATACAAAATTGTAGATTTTGGATGTACATAGGAAGACCTTCTCTATGGGGTCCTGTATACAATGACTAAATGGCGTATCTCCTATATTATACTAGTTATTCATTGCTCGCTTCAGAGGGGGTGAGACTTGGTTTGCTGAATGGAATAGCAAGCAGATTAGCACGTAGTGATATGGTCAGCGCACGTGATATTTGCCACAGTTAGTGCGTTCCCTAACGAAGCGTTTCTCAAACTTTCCTATTCCACGGAACACTCAGTGCAGAATTTTTCAATATAACACGGACCACCTGCCTAGACACGTCTTCTGTTAAACGAAAATGGCGTAAATAACTCACAGCAGAATCAAGACGAATGGGACGTTTATTCTTGTAAAAGTCTATATTTGAAAAGTCCTTGAGAAGCTTGTTACACCGCCCGTTGAATGAATACACTTATCGACACGGATGGACATGAAGTCACAGAGACGCTTAATACAGTATATCCCTACGGAAGATCGTCCCAATAGTTGTTGCAAAAGTTTCAGGCCCGTTGATGGTTGAAGCTGTCGTCCCAGCTGGCTTCATAATAATTTTATAAGCCATAACTCTTTAGTCCAGGCTAGCCAAGGAAACATCTGAAGGGCACAATATAATTTCTCGGAAACCCGGGCTCTGAGAGGGTATTTTCATGTTGTAAAATTAACCATTGGATCCGCGCCGTGAAACCCTCAAAATCTCCTTTAACGTACCGCTGTGCCATCAACGTTCTCTTGATAACTACCAGGGAAGACCGAGATCTTAGAAGGCTGCTCCCCATATCGTAAGGAATGTGTTCAACAAAGTCAAATTTTGTGCGCTGTCTATTGCCTCTCCGTGCTTCAGTACTATTGCCGTACGTGTCCAGACGTACCTGGATTCGTAACTAAAGATGATGCATCGCTATTCCTCAATCGTCCATTGAAAGATTGTCGATGGAAGCCAGAGTAAGGGACGTCGAGATGGCATGTCTTCTTCTACAAGTCCCAGAATTCTGTTAGAGAAGCCTCTGCGTGCCTCTGGATGGCGAAAATAAATATTGTTAGTTAAATTTCGCGCTAGTCAGATTATGAAATGTTTTTCTCTTCTAGCGGTCATTCTGGGTGGCACAGAGCCATCCTGTCCCCTCAAATTTCCAATACCTTCTATACCATCGTGGACTAAAGATGAGGTAGACTGATTATAGTATTTTGCGCATGTACCCGACAATGACCTACCCCACACCAACACAACTGTCAAAGTAACATTATCAAAACTGGTGAACGTATATGTTTATATCTTAATATTCAAAAGACGTGCCCTTTTGTATGAATAAAACACTTTCACAAATTAAAAATTGGCTAGAGAAAGTATACAGCCATCCCAAGAGACTTGTTTACACAACCAGTGTTCTAACCGTAAATCCTAACCACGTCGCTTATGATAATCGTATTGGCAGAAAAGCAGTCCAAAGTTGGGACACGGAGTGGCCTCTGCGCACCTTGCGTGCGCGCCTTCTCCATTTTCTCACAACGGATACCATCGCAAAGTTTGGTTGCACCATGCCTCCCGTATATTCCAAAGATTCGCGCTTTCTCAAAGTCTGTAAGCTATTCATTCCTGAGGCGAATGAGTCGGCGGGGTATGATAACCACTCGCTGACCTTCACTCCACACGCATAGTTATTATATTTCACATCTTAGTCCTACGTCCATTCACTTTATTAGGTCTGTAGCGAAGTTAGTACCCTTTGGTGATAGTTACACGCAGCCTGTAATGTTCAGTAGGGTATTTGAGGAAACAAGAAGTTTCTCAAGAAATTAATTATACTGAAAAAAAAAATCGAGGTTACCAAAAATATTTTGTTGGCGACCAGAAAATTTTTTCGTCAATAAAGACATGCCAAAATATTTTGTGGTGCCAACAAAATGTTTTTGTTAAGCCCATATTTTGTGGAAACTACAATATGAAGTTGTTTGCGGTCACCAATAAATTAATTGTGTTTGTAGGCAATAATGTGTTCGTTAGTCGCAGCGAAAATGTTACAATGATAGCAGCAATACTGGTAAGTAATGTTCAGAAAGGTGTTTTGCGGGTTGTGGGCTTTTGTAGGTAGGTATGGTACAACAACATTTAAAAATCAAATTCAAAGTCATCAAAAGTGGGATTCGAACCTTGAACTCATCAACTGCTATCGTATTACCTATTTTTTTTAAATATAAAATTCGACTTTATGGACAGATACATTTGCCGTTGGACATATCGTATGTGACATCTGACGGCGTGAGTGTACTTTGCCATGTGAGTAGCTCAAGTAATATACCAAATTGATGACAAATTCACATAAAACAAGTGCGCGACATGTGAACTGACGGTTTGCCGCTGCGCAAACTCCCATTCACATGTGCACGACATGCGAACTGAAGGTCTGCGGCGGGGGAGCCGGGGGGTGAACTCCCATTCACATGTGTGCGACATGCGAACTGAAGGTCTGCCGCTTGGGAGCCGGGGTGCGAACTCTCGTCTCTTCGGTTACAAGTCGGCCACCGCGCCTCTGAGATATGGGGGCAGGGCCCCATTTCGCTACTTTGCGTGACATTTAAGCGTTGTCTTCAGCATGTAAATAACATAAATATAATACTTGGCACACACTACAAGGCTTGCACACTTCACCTCATGGAAAGTTAATTTTCTAGAATAATTAACGTGTAACATTTACTTATTTGGAATAAAGAAATTATATAATCCGTTCATAAGTACTTAAGAATATCCCTAATGAATTAGTTCGTAACCTGATGCAAAGAACAGAACACAGACCAATATGGCGTCGTGACCAGATGTGGCCACTTCGAATATGCCAAAAAGAATGCGCAGAATAAAACGGATGTAGTTTTGCTTTCGCAGCAAAATGTTTTACTGCGAATATCATGCATGCTGTTACTGCCAACTAAATATTTAGTGGTGGCTAATAAAATTTTTTTCAATTATACAAATATGTTAGTATGCACTAAATAACTTTAGTACTAGTCAACCTACGTGTAATTGTGCACCACAATCTGTTTTTTTTACCAACAACTTGGATAGCATCAACCAAACAGGATTTGTGGCCACTAACCTTTTTTTTCTGTGTAAATGGCAGAAATTTTTTTGACGCTTCAACGTGTTGCATTATTCTTCTCTTATTCGAAAAACAAGGACGCATTTCTTGTACGTTTTCCGTAATAAAAGTTCGTTTAAGACACGCAAATACTGTGGCTACTATTGAAAAGAGGGTCTAAAAGATAATAGGGGGATTTAATTGTGAAATTTGCCAGTGTAAAACGTAAATTTCAACCTAAAAATGATTTATACGCCTTCCCTGCTGTCAAAAACATCTTAAATAATATTTTTCTTAATCATTGATACTAATTTGAATTACAACTTTATACTCAGACTAAGAAATAAAGGAAACGCAACTTTTTGAACACAGTTAAAAAGCGAATCTTTTAACTTTAAGTAATATTTATTTATAAATAACTGGGGGAAAGGTAGCACAAAGGGCGATATTTTTATGTACTCAAAGCAACTTACCGTCTTTTAAGTGTAAAGCGTTAACTTGGTGTAAGCTTTTAGAATATTTAACAGGCTGTGCACTCCTCTTTCTTGAAGCAGGGGTGCCTGCAAATGGGGGTTGATGACGAAAACGTGTCATAGAAAGTTTGCTTTTAAGAATTTTTATTGTAGACCTATTGAGAACCGAGAGATGAGTGAATAGACTGGGATGTGAATTAATTTTAATATTCTTTCGATATTTGTGGGGGGGGGTGGAGGGGAGTGGGTGATGTTTGTTGATTTGTAAGTAAAAGTAAAGCAAATTATTTTAACTGTATATAGATAAGGTTATCACGATTCTATCATTCTAGATCAGCGCCATAACGAAATAAAAACAATCCACCACAAAGTTTGCAGATCACTGAACTCTGCCCTCCAAAATGCCTCCAACTCAATGTTCTCTTCGTGCAATCTTTTAGGTAGTGACATGAAATTATGTGAAATAATGGGGGCACAAAAGTTCTATTGGAGCGAATCAAGAGGTAGCCTATTCGAAATTATTTTTCACGTCCTCTACCGTCGAGGATTCGCTTCCTTTCAATTTCTGCCCTTGGTGATGTGTTCGAAAACAGTAATACTGAAGAGCAGCTTATGGTTGAGGGAATTAAGCACGGTGAAAAATTAATTTTGTTCAGTGCGAGCGATACTTCAACTCACTGCCGCCATAGTGTTTACAAAGAAATTTTGTTCAGTGCGAGCGATACTTCAACTCACTCCCGCCATAGTGTTTACAAAGAAATTTTCTTCTGGCCTCGGAAGTTTCGCTAGCAGCTGCTTTGTTCTCGAAGATACTGTTGCCAAAACTGGAAATATACAAGACAATTGTACTTCAACACTACGATAGCAGTTACCGCGATTTTATTCCAGACGTTAGGTAAGGTTTATTCAACTCAGGTTGGGAAGCTCAATGCTTTTCATTTGGCATGGTGTCACATGTGTAGCGGAATTTTCCGTTTTGTATGTAAGTAAATGGGATAATTGTAATTTTCATAAAATAAATACAGTTATGTAAAAATAAACTTTTTTCTTAATACTAGAATTGAAATTGAACAAAATATATTTAATTATTTTTTTTGTATTCTGTAATAAAACTAACAGTTACCTGAACTCAGCCTACGGCAACACGAACAAGATGGGAACTCTCCAATTAGGCTGTTAATAANAAGACACTCAATGGCCATAGACCCGGGAACACAACATTTAATCCACAAAGGGATTCATTCGACAGCAAGCTATAGTCTGTTCCCGGTAAACTGAGCCCTGCTTAAGATCTAACTGCATGCGTATTGTGTATTTTTCAATCAGATGTAAAGTTAGCATTACCACAGACTTTCTTCATGCGTCGGTCAAGTGAAGCTGTAAAATTATTATAAAAGTAAATATTTTATGCATTTGCTAATTGTTACATTTAAATGCATTAAAAAAATAAAGTAAAATAAATAAATATAATATTCTCAAATGTTTGCCGAACACTTTTAATTTCCTCCGCCGTTACCAACTTTACTGGACGCTTGCCAGTCAGTGCGCCCATTAATATATAAGCAGTTATAGGAGCAGTGAAATTTTTGTAAGGTTGACTTCAGAAGTGCTCATATAACTGAATCGCATATTTTTAAAGGGGCATCAGTCAGGTTTTTGGTGCATTTTATTTAACTATAGATTCAACGACTACATATACAGCTTTAGCAATTCGCATTAAAAGGGCGTTAGTCAGTCATCTATTGTACATTTTATAGGAAGGTGAAAAATGACGTTATGTTTACAAGGGCATAAGTCAATGACTCATCCCCTACCAGAAATAAACAGTAGGTAGAACTTTTTAAAGAGGAATCAGTCATGACTGGTGCCCTTCTTAGAATAAATAGTAGATAGCAGCACCGACTTATGATGCATTTCAGTTAATACTTCCTTTTCGTCACCCCAGATGGCAATCTTGCAAGCAAACAAGTTGGTGCCATGCAGCATTCATATCGAGTGTTAAAAGTTAGTTCGCTTTGTGTTTAATGCTGTTGAAAGTGCATTATGCATTTGCATTAGTGTTAGCCGATTATTTATATTAAAATGAGTGATTCGTATAGTGATATTAATGTTGAACAGCAAGGCTGTAACTCCAAAAAAGAAGCAAGATTAAACAACCTGAAGGCTATGAAGGCAATAAAATCAAAATTCCCAGGAGCAAAGCGTTTGCCTATGTGAATCATCGAAGGAAAAATATTCTAGCAAACAAGCCCGCATTAATGTGCAAGTAAGTAGCACCCTTTTCATATATATTTGTTAATATCCAAATAATTGAGTGATTGTAGTACCTAACATGTACCATTTAGCCTAAAATATCTGAGAAATATTGTTTTTCGAGAGCATATTATATTAAAGAGTGTGGGACAATGAATTAGGTTCATTTTGTGAAAGAGTGTACGATTTGCGTTACTTTGTATGCATTGATTTTTTTTACGACTGATCATAATAAGTATATATTTTATTTGACATTAGGCGTGTATAAAAGTTCTTGGAGTGAATTGGAGAAGAAAACTGCTTGGATATATTTACACAGTTTCACAATATCCCAGCAAAAAATGATCAAGACATGTACCTTCAAGGACTGATTTATGTGTACGATGTGAAAGAGGGGCGCCCGAGGAAGGGCTCTCCAAGGATTAATTCTACCAGCTGTAAGAATCATGTACTTCGTGGAACTTCAAGAGAGAATGAATGTTTTGATGCATTTACATATGCTTTCAGCATCAGCGTGAAGAGAGAAAGGAGACTGCGAGCACGAAAATGGCTGGGCAAATACCTGAAGAAAAGAGAGGTAGGCATACTTCGCACAGCCTGCCAACAGCAGTTTATGGTTTGGTGCGAAACCACATCTCATCATTTCCTCTCAAAGTATGTTATCATGCAGGTGGGTCAACACAATATTATTTAAGTGCTGACCTTGATATCAAAATGATGTGGAAATCATTCCTTGAGAAACATCTTCAAAATGAAGTAAGTTATTACTTTTACTGATAATTCTTTAGGGTTAATCTTAATTACAAATTTGGAAGGCCACAATTAGACACACGTTGCACATTATAAAATTAAATCTCAACCTCGTGTCTGAAAAATCACGTTTCAACCTTATAACATGGCAATGTTAATGCAGTTGGCCATATAGTGTTTATGTACAATCTAAACAGTTTTCCTCAATTTACCGCAAACAAGTGTCTGTTGACTTATGCCCTTTTAAAAACTGTGCATTCAACTGGGAACAGGCTATACACCTCACTACCCTTTGTGCGCTCGAGCATCCGTCAGTAGCTCATAGGTTGTCGCGGCAGTCTAAGGGTGCTTATCACTGAAAATTGCATTGTATTTCTGTTTAATTGGTATACATTACTTACAAGTACAATTTCCTCGCATAACAAAATTTATATGGCATTTTTTGTTACTCAATGGCCTGTTAGATAATAATTTTGGTTACTTGGAGACTTACAAATAATAGAAACAAACTCACTTACCGAACTGAGATAATGCACATTGAAATGAGATACGATAAAATCCTCAAAGAAATATATACTACGAAAATTTTCGAAATTTTTTAAAAATTGCTTAAAATAAGGAAATTATTTTATAATTTAATTAGTAGCATTCTATATTCTTGTGTAAACTAAGTTTTGGTAAGCATGCCTTAAAATAAGTTGAGATGTTACCTTTATACAATCACATTTGTTTATTTTTCTGTAAATTATTTAGTTTATTTGTACGTCCCAAAACCACTAAAATTGTGATTTTGACATGCCAGGATGCAAAAACTACGCGATATAAATTTATTATGCGGGGAAAGAAAGAGTACTTATAAAATAATGTCTACAAATTGAACGGTGTATGGTACAAGAATAAAATAGTGGATTTTTTTAGAGCCGAGCACTCTTAACGCTAGACCAAGTATCAAGGGATACCGTTAATTTTTTCTTGAAGTTTCGTTATTTACTCGAAGACGTCCTGGGCGTGTCTAACAATCCGTGGTACACTAGATGAAGAAAATTAAATATTAATGTGGTTAAAGTCTAACTTGTCCTGAAATGAATTCGCAAAATTTCCTTGCCTCCATTGATAGCCTTGAGTGCAGCTATCGTGATCTCTCTACCCTATATTCACTCTACGTACTAGGTAACTGATTTTCGTAATGTGCAAACGTTCAAATATTTTGCTATTGAATTGACATTAAGTACTGTCGAAATCTCTTATTGAAACCGAAGACCTTATATAAGAATATTCAAAAAGTGTCATGTACATTTGCTTACATTTGGTTTAATCATAAATCCACATTTTTACAAAAAAACATGTAAATGTACGTAACTTGATTACATCGTACTTACACGACAACTTGGACAAAAGTAGTTCATTAACATATCAAAATATTTGTTTGAGTAAACATTATGCTAACATACAAGCCACGTACTTTCGAACATTCTGATGGAAATCCAGTTGTACAACCCTGGAACATAGTGATAAGTTTTAGCCGCAGTTGTATAGTGGCTAGACTACTCGCCTCCCACCTATGCTAACTCGGATCGATTCCCGGCGGGGTTGCTACCGGATTTTCGAAAGCTGGAATCGTGCCGAACAATGCCGCTGGTCAGCGGGTTTTTCTCGGGATCCCCTTTTCTCCCACCCTTTGCATTCCAGCGCTGCTACATACTCATCTCACTTAACCCTCATTGGCTGTCAAACCTCTTCACTCACTCAGAGAGAGAAGTTACTGAGCAATCTACAAGCGCACTCTACCTCACATTCGCTATACGATTCAAACGTAGGGCATATAGTTGGCGTAGTGCCGCATCTACCGGTAGATGTCTCTACAACTTTGGAAATCAATAAGCATGTAAGTATTCACTGAGTTAACCAGCAAAGGGTCAGGGGGAGGCAAGGTAAGGTTAATTCTACTCAGGTTAGGAACAAAACGCGCTTTCTTCTGGGAGAGTTTGGTATAGGGAAGATTTCCGCCGCTGGTTTCGCAGTGTTCCAAAGAGGTCAATTACAATTAAAATTTGTAAGGTACGTGAATTATATAAGATATTTTTTTTTACTTAGTTACGTAGGTATTTTCTATTTGATTTATGATTATTGCAATTATTTTGTTTTCTAACGTAATAAATTGAGAAAATCCGGTAAACAAGCGACACTAGCGCTTACCTAATTCCTAAAAATTTTAGTCGCCACACTAAAAGCATTGAGCTTCCCAATCTGGGTAGAATAAAATTTAACCAAGGTCATTAAAAGTGCTGTCAGGTCATGAGGTTCTGCATTCGAATCTTGGATAAAAATTGGATGTGTCTGCCTTTAGTAGAAAGTATGGTTAGGTATAAACCTACATAAATTATCATCATAATGTAAGATTTTCACCTCCAGACGTAACTGTGGTTCTATTCACCGGGAAAATGGCAAGTGCCATCACAAACAGCTTTTAAGGTAGTTCTTACGTGGCAGATAATAAAAGTAATTATTTAGATTTACAAATGTTTGAGTCTGTTCTTGGTGCATTTATTTTGGCAGTCCCAAATAATTTTGTTATCCACTTCCATCCACATATTTCAATATTATATAGAGCTACCATAACCACTAAAAATAATGTGAATACGAATTAAAGCTTAAAAATACATTATATATTTACTACAGATGCACTTGTAAATAATGTCTATTCCCAATTCCCATGTTAACGCTTACAAAAATTATCTGCTGTCGTCGTACACATGTACGTAGTACCTTACTGTCCCGTGTAAGCATTTTATCACAGGAGTACCCGTTAAGACAAATAGTTTGTTTCATCCATATCGACAATGGCGTGTTAACACGTCTATTCCGTGGAAGCAATACTTTCGTAAACCACGGTTGAAATTGGGAGTGTATTGTGCGTTGCAAAAGCAGTGCTGAAAGTTGCGTCTATTAATACGCTGGAAATTCTACAGTTTACAGGAAAATGTATTGCTCTAGGCAGCACTACTTTAAACATGCGTGCCCAATGCTACTGGAAGCGTCAAATTTAACGTAAGTTTAACTTTTATTGCGCAGCCCGATTTGAGGTCTTTTTCTCTGTTGGTTTTTATCATGTAACTTATTAAGACAATAAATGATTGTTTACTTTCTCACTCTCCTCACTTCCCAAGCCAACAGTGGAGCTGCGTGATTTAGAAGTTATGAAAGTTAATCAATGAATAGAAAAAAGTAAAAAATTTTGAATTGTAGTTAATATAATTATGTGATAGAGTTAAAAAAAAGCTTGATTGGATCATTAAATTATTTAACTTCTAATTATTTTATTTAAACATTTAAAATTGTACGGAAAAATTTTGTTAACAGAAAAGTCCTTTATTTATATACATATCCCCCCCCCCCC
>NQII01002038.1:305085-324585 GCA_002778355.1 Clitarchus hookeri
AATCACAAAGCAACTTCACAATCCGCACGTTCAGTATAGTGGAACAGAAACTGAAAGAGTTAACTTGCACAATATTTCAAGTGTAAAAAATTAAATACTTTTGAAACAGAGTATGGAGAAAACGACCTGCATCACAATTGTTCTCATTACAACACTATGGCGGGAAGCAAATCATTTGTCCCATGTAATTTCTTCACGTATTTTCCTTCAACATAAGTGATAACTACATGGCTCATTCAAGCTTCCGTATTATATGGAAAGGCAAAAGTAATAATTTTCATTCATGAAAACGTAGATAAAAAACATTTATTCCTCTTCATTATGTTATATCCTACAAAATGGAACCAAAAAGGTGATAGTCTAAACTTTTCATTCATACATGAAAATTGGCCTAAAATATGGCAAGAAACTTTTGGATCAAGGATTTTTATGTGGGTAATGTGGTGGGCTTTGCTGCCGTGCCTTACAGTTTTCTTAGGTTAACAGTTTCTATATGCTATTCACGGTTAAGTGAGCATTTTTGAAAGCCCTCTAATTTGGAAAAATAGTCAATAAATAAATGTTTTTTAGCCTTAGACGTAACTTTCAAGTACGGTGGAATGTAACACACAGTTTTTATTACTTACATGGCAATATATATTTAAAAAAAGGTTTTTAAAGGCTAAAAAATGGCCAAAAGGAAAAAGTAACAAGGGCTCACTTTACCGTCAATAGTCTATATTTCTGTACTCATTTCAAAATTTCTGCTTGGCTAAGTCCACTCGTTTTGAATAAAGTTATGGGTGACATAGTAATATTCAGCGCTTCTATCATAAATATTACAATATTTTCGTCACTTAAAGGAGAAGGCAGCAACCGAGTTGAGTTGATGAGGGCTTGAGAGCCGATGAGGGTGAAATGAGGTGAGAATGGAGCAGCGCCAGAATGCAAGGGCGGGGGAAACGGGAGATCCCAGAGAAAACCCGTCGACGAGCGGTATCGTCCGGTACGATTCTCACTTGCAAAAATCCGGGAGTGACCCGGTCGGGGATTGAACCCGGTTCGCCTTTGTGGGAGGCGAGCAGTCTAACCACTCAGGCACCGCGGCTCCCGCAGCAAACGAGTGTGTATTTGGCACTGTTAATGTAATGACTTACTCATTACTCATTAAGTCTCACTTACTTATTAATTCCAGGGGGAAAGAGTAGTTCTTATGACGTTAGTCATGTAGAGGAGTGGGAAAACAGTTATTAGTTTACATAATTTATAATTATCTGCGAACCATCAGAAATGTATAAATATCTCGCTCCACGTCTGAGCGTCAAAGTTATATATAAAAAAGAGTTGTGGCAAAAAAATGGTATGAAACATCCACCCGGCTCGTATATATAAATCACGTTTTCCAGGTTGTCTGGAAATAAATAACGGCTTTATTACCTCATATATCTACCAATTTCTGTGTTGGANGAAATAAATAACGGCTTTATTACCTCATATATCTACCAATTTCTGTGTTGGAATAGGCCTAGGCATATCCTCATCATTAAAAATAGTCTCCGCCGTAAGCTGAATATATCTGCCAACGCTCCACAAGGTTTATAATCTCGTCCTTGAATAAACTTAGCTGCCGTGAGGCAAAGAATTCCCGGCAGGTAAATTTTACTTAGATGCACAAACATGCGACTGTCTGATGGTGCTGAATTCCCGGGATAACGGCGGTGGCGGAATTAATTAGTACCCCGGAGTTACTTGGCATCTGTTTTGTAATTTTAGGCAATGGAGGTCAAGTGCTGCGTGCCGAGAGCAGAGGACACTAACTTTCAACCAACGATGGCTGATTTCTACAAGAATGCCGGTGCATTTTGTCACTTTCCGCACTGCACCAGAGGGCATTTAATTATTTCGCTAGAAGGAAAGAACTTCTACACGCCGTTCACGATTACTTAATCCCTTTTGAAATAAACATTTGAATAATGTCACTGCCCCTACCTGCATACATCTTAACGTGCACGCGGACTGGCCTACCCTCACTAAAGTTGATAACGTCAGAGGAAATGTTTCCCATGCCTTAACAATGAATCAGAAGTCTTATAATCTGTTCGCAGTTTCTTCACACTTTTTAAATCGAACATCTGAAAAATCAGCCCCATGTATGCCGCGTTTGGTTTTTTCCTAAACAAACCTCGTATAACAAGCGTTTCACACATCTCTTAACACGATAGTGCCTTATTTTTGGTTAAATTAAACTTTTACTCATATTCTGTCAATAAATTTTAAATGAAATATGATACACAATAATTCATTTATAATCAATAAAAATAACATAAGGGAGAATATTGGTGTGTTGCTAATGCCTAGTAAGAAATATTTCTTACGCAAAATATTCTTACACAGAATGGCAACGAATCAAGCGCGTTGTCCATTTGGTGTAATTATCTAGATTTGGTTTTAAGTTTTTTTTTTTTTTTTTGGGATGAGGTGTAGGAATTTCCTGAAAGTAGAACTTTAGCGGGGCTTCAGAAAAGTTGGAGGTAACCATGAATGAATAATTTGCGAATACTATGATCGTTTCTTGTGCTTTCTGTTTTTTTTAATGCGTGTATTTATAAGAAATAGCAAATTTGTAAAACATCTACTATTCTAATAATTTCACAGTTTCATTTGACCGACGCATGCATGAAGTGATCAGTTGTGTGACGATATTAATTTTACATAAAATAGAAGACTAAAGAGTGTGCAAACAAGTAGATCTTAAGGAGGGATTTCAAAAGTGTTGAGCTTGCTGTGGACAGCTTATAATAGGTACTATTTAGTGCCGTCCTTATGGCATTAACAGCATAACCTTGTTTAGAGTGAATCTTGGTTGATTCCAGATGTCCTACCTCTGCTGTTTTGATGCTCTGTCAGTTTATAAGGAGTCTGGTTGTCTTTTTTCTTTCACTTCCCTTGTTTCCTGTATATCGTCGAAAATGCGGAGAATGAAAACCTGGAACTGTTGCAAACTTGCGGATTCATTGAATGACTCTTGCAGACTTGTCAAGGTAAGCAAGCAGAAACGTTTACAAGGCAAACTGGCGACAAGTTTTACAACGCAAGCTGGCTGCGAGGTGTNTTACAATTTATTCCCACCAGGTGTCTCCCAGTGACACAGCAAAACAACGTTTGCCGGGTCAGCTAGTAATCAATAAAAATAACATAAGGGAGAATATTGGTGTGTTGCTAATGCCTAGTAAGAAATATTTCATACGCAAAATATTCTTACACAGAATGGCAACGAATCAAGCGCGTTGTCCATTTGGTGTAATTTTCTAGATTTGGTTTTAAGTTTTTTTTTTTTTTTTTGGGATGAGGTGTAGGAATTTCCTGAAAGTAGAACTTTAGCAGGGCTTCAGAAAAGTTGGAGGTAACCATGAATGAATAATTTGCGAATACTATGATCGTTTCTTGTGCTTTCTGTTTTTTTAATGCGTGTATTTATAAGAAATAGCAAATTTGTAAAACATCTACTATTCTAATAATTTCACAGTTTCATTTGACCGACGCATGCATAAAGTGATCAGTTGTGTGACGATATTAATTTTACATATAATATAAGAATAAAGAGTGTGCATACAAGTAGATCTTAAGCAGGGATTTCAAAAGTGTTCAGCTTGCTGTGGACAGCCTATAATGGGTACTATTTAGTGCCGTCCTTACGGCATTAACCACATAACCTTGTTTAGAGTGAATCTTGGTTGATTCCAGATGTCCTACCTCTGCTGTATTGATGCTCTGTCAGTTTATAAGGAGTCTGGTCGTCTTTTTTCTTTCACTTCCCTTGTTTCCTGTATATCGTCGAAAATGCGGAGAATGAAAACGTGGAATTGTTGCAAACTTGCGGATTCATTGAATGGCTCTTGCAGACTCGTCAAGGTAAGCAAGCAGAAACGTTTACAAGGCAAACTGGCGACAAGTTTTACAACGCAAGCTGGCTGCGAGGTGTNGTCAAGGTAAGCAAGCAGAAACGTTTACAAGGCAAACTGGCGACAAGTTTTACAACGCAAGCTGGCTGCGAGGTGTCAGTGTGGAGAAAAGTTAGCTTGATTCAAGTTCTATCCAAGAATGGCAGAATGGCTTGCTCACAGTGGTTATCAACCACCAGGATGGGGAAAAAAAAAATCTGTTCCTCTTTCTTTGCATTTTTGTCTGTAAGTTTACTGATAAATACGTGACTAATTCAAGCATTCATGTAACCAAGGGGCTCTAAAGAAACCCTTTTCATGCGTGGCTGATTTGCTAAGAAACATTTGCTCCTTTTCGGTTTTCTAGGGGTGACAATATGTCGCAACTATCCTGCAAGCTTTGATGTAATTTGAATCAAGCTAACTTTTCTCTAAGCGACTATCTTGCAGCCAGCTAACTTTTTGAAACTTATTGCTAGCTTGCTTTGAAAAAGTTGTTGTTTTCTTGCCTTGGTAAGATGCAAGAGTATTTCAAGGTATCCGCAAGCTTGAATTTGTACGTGTCAGTCATGTAGAGTTCAGCTTGAACCAATACGAGTCATACTACAAGCTATCCGCTCTCCGTAAACTTGCAAGCTACGCAAGCGAAAGGTTACCAAATCAAAATTTTTAATTCGAATGCTGAAAAAAATTCTTGGACGAAAATTTTTAGTATAAAAATTCGTTATTATAAAAAAATATTAATAAAATCTAAGATTTGTGTGCGTAACAACTTCATATTTTGTGTAAAACCACCTTAGGCACATGCGTGATACTACTGTGCACAAATAGTGACCACGAAAACACGCAACTCCATCGGATTGTCTGTGGTCGTAGTTATGATCTTCAGCTTTACCTTCTCTTGGTTGCACAACAAAATTATACAACTTATTTTTATTCAAAAATATTTGATTAAAACTGCTTATTGTACTATAAAAACATGACGGTACCTCATTTATTTGCATCTTGATAATTATCGCGAATAACAATAGTCTAAAAATTTTAGAGTTGTTTGAATCTCTTTCTTCTAATTACAAGTTCATTTATTAATAAAGGTATTGAAATTCTTGGATTTTATTGATTCAATGATTCATTGATTCAATCCAATAGTTTCCGGTGTTTGCTAAATCTATTTGGGATGCAGATACTTGAACGTTAAATATCATAATTTAAAAATATTAATTTGCTAATTATTTCAGCTACCTTTACTCTTAAGTTCATTGTACCTGCTTGTTTCTTTAATAGAATACCTTCTGCATTTCATTAAGAGAACTCTGGTGAGAAATTCACACGGCTTTTCTTAAACAAATGAACCAATATACCATATATTTTGAAATTACATCTAGCCTTTTTTGGTAAACTATACGAGATTAAATTTCAGTATTTAAATATCGAATATTTTGATTTAGTTATAGATAATTCTAACACTATAACATCCCGGTTATTTCACTTTATAAATCCAGTCTTTTTAAAATATAGCTGGGATCGTAATAATCAAACAAATGATGTACTATTCTGTTTTTTTATTCATTACTGATATTACCGCTTGAGTGATTGGTAAGAGTAATTATTAATCTTAGTGAACTACACTACGTTCACATACAGTAAATGATTGCCAGTTAAATAATTTATTTACGGTTCATTGTTTATGAAATGGTAGTCAAACAAGTGAGTTATATTAAGTTATAGACAGAGATTTAACTCACCAAAAACATTGATACCTCTTTGACTTGTGAACTTGGGAGATACAAATCTGCAACATTCATTTTGTATCACCATTCCAGACTTGTTATTTTAGACCTAATTAAAGGTTTCAACCTACCAATTGCTTTCAGAAGTACCCAGACGGGAAGATTCGGCAGAATGGAAGCCAGTCGGGTTACTCAGCTAGAGCTATTACATAGATTGTCAAAATGAAAGCTGCCTTGATCTACGGGGTCCTATTCGTTATATCAATATCTACACACATCTCGTAGAAAGAGGAAGCTGGAACCTGCCTCCCTCTTCCACCAAAAAAAAAAGCAACGTACAAAGACAGCAACTAGCTGTGGTGTTTTATTTTTGTGTCGTTTAACATTCGTATCAAATATAGCCACATCGCAAGTGAACCGTGTTTTGTGTGTAAAGTACTAAACAATTAAGATATGCAAAATTTTACAAGTTAAATATGTTTGAAGGTATTTGTTTAAGAGAAATGAGAGTAATTCTGTTATTTTAAGTTTTACTTATAATGTCCATTTCGATATTTTAAAATTAATACTGTGCTTAAAGTAATACTCTCTGTGTGTGTGCATATTCTTATTTATACATGTACAGATACCCGTCGATAAAAATCAATCAAATGTTTGTGTAAGATTACAGTTATGTCATTACTCTTAACACATATGTTGAAATTGCAGAATACATGGTGACATTAAGAAGATAAACAACGTCCAAAGTAATCCCCCCTCCCCCTACTTACCATTCTCTTACGGATGGATAACCACGTCACTACACTAAGTACGGTTTTACATTCGCTATCTTCACAAACTTCCCCCCTCTGCAAATCCCACTAGATTATTTCACAATGATTGGCGTGTTTCCAGTCAAGTAACAAACACAGTCAGTCCTGATGCAACACATTTGCCCTGAGTGTGTCCTGAACATACGACCTCCCAGTTGATGGGCAGATGTTGCGTCCCATGATTAGAGATTCGCGAGTTTAATGACCTACAGGCTAGACTCTACAGTCTTATGTACAAACTTGCCGAAATAAACCGCACATCGGTTGTCTGCTGTCGNATGACCTACAGGCTAGACTCTACAGTCTTATGTACAAACTTGCCGAAATAAACCGCACATCGGTTGTCTGCTGTCACAGTGGTAGGCGACAATTGGGCACCGTTCTCCAGGAGGTGTCAAACACCGCGTGGACCAACGGCTAAATTTATATAAACGCACGTGTTTTGAATCCTAGCTTGTCCCGAAATGAATCCGCTAATTCTTTAGGTCTCTGCCCACGATACGTGAATATTGTAGAGCAGTCCACTTCGACGGATAATAATAAGAAGAAGTTACAGAAACTTAGAAATTACGATTAAGCCTTCTAATAATATATATAAAAGTTTGGTTTCCAGCAGTTTTTTGCTACACGCAATCCGTCAACTCTTTCAGTCGCAGTGTATAATTAAAGAAGAACATGTCGCACAGGAAACGATATTTTNGAAATATAAAAGTTTGGTTTCCAGCAGTTTTTTGCCAACAGCTACACGCAATCCGTCAACTCTTTCAGTCGCAGTGTATAATTAAAGAAGAACATGTCGCACAGGAAACGATATTTTGACGTGCAATGCACACAACATGAAAGTGACTCGTAAACAATTTTTGGGCTCATTTCTTACGTTCACAAATATCAAAAATAATAACTGGCCCGGAACATGTTGTTTATTGTTTCCTCATATGTAAGCGAGAGTTATTAATAAACAAAAGTAGTCCTAGGCATGCATGGCTCAAATAAAAATGTTGACACTAAACACACAATAACAGTAACACATAGAACACTTAAAAAGTAATAAACAACAGTAACACACAGGACTCACAGAAGACACACATTTCCAAAGAAAAAATTTACAGACACAGTAAGCAAAACAACAAAAATGTTCCAAACAAAAAACGGGGTTTTTTTTTTTTGCAATTTCTTAAATTGTGAGACTGAGCGAGTTAATGCGTGGCGCGACGCAGCTGAGGTTTACTGTACTCAGGTTGGGAAGCTCAGTATTATCAGTTCGGCCACTAAACATTTCCACCGCCAGGAGGCGCACTGAAGTCGCATGTATGCCGGATTTGTCCGTTTTGCCTGTAAACAAATGGGATGATTTAAATTTTCTGAACATAAAAATAACTGTGTGTAATATTCCGATTTTCATTGTGTCAGAACCTACTTATGAAATAAACTTTGTTTCTCGCACTAAGAGTGGAAATATAACGAAATATGTCTTCATCTCGTTTAATATTCTGTCCAAAAAAATGAATTTTCCAAAACATTAGAATACACAATTACTTTATTTAAATGTGACAAATCCTTCGACGTAGCGCGTTCAGCACTAAGCAGACACGTTAAGATGTCGATAAATGAAGAAATAGTAATTATTTGTTTGTAAAACTTTGTGTTTGGTCCACATTGTGCTATCCACATGCGGCAGACAAAAAAAATTATGTATTAACATTTTTGTAACTATTTTCCAATAGAGTAGTTTTATTGGTAACATTTTAAAACCCATAAAATTTTGGGCAAACAAAAATTTATAGTCTCAACAAAGTCACAAAAACCCAAACTTTTATTAATTTGCTTCTACTTGCTTTCTTGTGACAAAATTCTTCTTTCGAAAGTCTCAAAGTGTTTTTTTTAAAGTGGTATTGAGAAAGGTCAGCAGACACACGTCTAAAATCATCACTGTGAAAATTTTTCTGGTAATCTTCCTAAACTGTAATGGAAGTTTTTAACCTATGCATTGTATGGAAATAATACCACATGTCAGGCTGCAAATACAGTAAGGTTGAGTGTCGGTTATATACAAGGCTGGGGACTTCCTTACGTATTTGACTGTTTCCTGAGCGAGTGTAGGAACGGCGCCATGGATATATGGGAAAATAGTTTACCATTCGCGCTTTCTCACTATTCTGATACACTGATATGGTAGTTTTACGAATAATTTGTTAGAGTGAGAACCCTATCATCTCGCTATCTGGTCCCACACTAGACAATGCCCTGAAAACTGTCGTCTTTGGAACACCGACGCACATTTCAGCGGTAACTTTCCCTCTGCCGAATTCTCTCATAAATAAATCTCGTTTGGTTCCCAACCATAGCAGAATAAACCGCAAAGACTGTTCACAGTAAAATGAGCAATTTCCAATGTCCTGCTTGGGATCTACATTTCTCATTCTGTACCCTCCCGTCATATGCATAATTTACATCGCCTTGGGCCTGAAGACTTTATCCATGCGCCAGTGATAGTGGAAAGGTAAAAATTTGCAAGGAATGTATGTGTGCTATTAAAACTCAAATGACGCTCTCGTGTGTACAAAGAAAGAAGACGCCAACTTGATTTGCTGTCATTTTAGACATTGCACACGCGATACAAAGTCGAGATATGGAATTGTTTTACTTGATTCTCTGCCAACTTTAATGGGGTCCTTCATGCCCGTGTTTACGGTAGGAAAAATTCAGTTAACGGGTAGGCTGGACTCACAATAGTCCGTCGCATCCGTCAGTCGTCCACCTGTCCGTCCGTCATCCGTCCGCCGTCTTCGTCCGTCAGTTGAAAGCGATTCACAACAATCCGTCGTCCGTCAATCCTTCTATATGGTTGGAAATACATTTCCGAGACAGAAGCACTTTGGGGAAATATATTTTTAAGTGATAACAATTTATGCTGTTTTTTTTTTACATTTGAAAACCCTGAATTTACCACCAAAAATAAAAACAAACAGATCCATCACCTTTCATTTTTATTTCAAAGTGCACATTCACGCCTAAGGAATGCCGTCAGAAGGCAGTGGCCCATTTGTTAGTCCGTCGAAAGTTAAGGTATGGTTAATATTTGCCGGGTGGAAGGAAATAAAAAAATGTTGCCCTGTGAATGGCTGAACATCACGTGACCGTCGGACGGACGGACAACTGACATGGATGCGACGGACTATTGTGAGTCCAGCCGTAGTACATTTCTTTTTAAAAGAGTTATGCTGGCTTTCGAGGTTGAGCCGCGTCATTGTGGAGGTGTCGCAGTACTGCGACCATGATGATGCCTGCGGCAATGCGAGTCGAAACGTCGGAGAACACTTCCTCAATGACGCGGCAAACATCTCTCCTTTTTAAAGGTTGATTGCAGGAGTACTCAGTTGACCGTGAACGTCGTAAAGCAAAGTAAATCACCATAGACTAAGGATGAGGTAGACCAATCTCGCTGGCTGCGCACAACCAATCTCCACGTCCCAACATTGAACTGCTTTTCTGCCAACACGTCTTGCAAAAACGGCATGGTTTGGATGTTAGGTTAAAAAACTGATTTTTCAACAAATGCTTTGAGATGTATACTTCTTAAATCAAATTTGTGATGCAGTTTTATTAAATTCAAATTTGTAAAAGTATTTTATTTATATAATAGTGATTGTCATTTAAAAAATAAGGTATAAACAAACACTTTTATCACAGTTGACCGTGTGGCTTTGACAGTTGTGAGTGATTGGGGTAAGTGAATGTTGAGTGCATGCGCGGAAGACGAATAAGCCGTCTATCTCATGTTTAGTGTATGGTACTCACCCGGTGACGGAGTTGGAGTTGCCTATGGCGGAGACGGCGTCGCCGAGGCTCTCGCGACTCATCTCGTCCGCCATGGCGACCTTGAGCTGGTGGCCGAAGCTCATGAGGTCCTCGCGGAAGATCTCGCTGCCCGGCGTGATGGCGCCGCTCGTCAAATGCGCCGCCGGGCTGCCGGCTTTCTCCGTCTCTCCCTCCGCCTCTCCTTCCTCTTCTCCCTCCCCGTCGTCCTTCACCAGCGCCTCCTCCTCGTCCTCGTTGTAGATCTTGAAGTAGGCGAACGTGAGGTAGATGACGGACGCGATGAAGGACGGGATGGGGATGCCCATGGCGTACACGAGGTTCATGTACACCTGGTGCATGTCGTGGTCGCTGATGACCAGCCCCGGGTCGATGTGGCTCCAGAAGCAGGAGAAGTTGGTGCCCAGTTCCTTGTACTTCTTCAGGAAGATGCTGCAGTTGAGGATGGGCGGGTAGCCGCAACCTTTCACGTTGGGGAACAGCTTGGCGCCGATGTAGTACCACTCGGTGTCGTTGCGGTGTCCCATCAGCCCCGTCAGCTCCATCTCTTCGGCATCCTCGTCATCGAGCTGGCCCTCCGGGTCCTCCTCCTCCTCCTCCGCCTCGACGATGGGGTAGTCGTAGTCGCGGATGGCCCTCCTGAGGCGACGCGGCTCGGGTCCGCCCACCAGGCGCCTGAAGGCGCGCATGTAGTAGAGGTAGGTGTCGCCGCCGAGCGTCGACGTCGACCTCTTAGTGCGCAGGTACTCGTGCAGCTCCACCTCTACCTCTCGCTCGACGGCCTCCTCCCTGAGCTGGCGGAGCTCCTCCGCAGCCTCGTCCTCGTCGACGGGCCGCGGCACCTTGTAGTTGACGCGGATCTGCGTGCACTCGTACACCTCCTTGGTGCAGCCCTCGCGGCAGCTGCTCCACGTGCAGTTGGACACGCCGTGCCGCGTTTCCACGTCGACGGTCCGGCACTGAGCCGGCTCGGGCTCGAACTCCATGAAGATGGTGGTGAAGGCGGGCTCGATGACGAAAGGCACGAGGAAGAGGAAGGCGAAGAGGCTGAAGGTGCCGAGCAGCACGAAGAAGGCGGTCGTGTAGAAGAGCAGCTTCTCGAGGAACGTCTGCGGTATGATCTCCGGCTCGTCGGCCATAGTACGTCCGCGCGCGCGCCGGCTGCTGGTCGGAGCTCAACACGCTGTCGCTGTGGCTGGGGGGAGGGGGCTCGGCCGTCTCTCACCGCTCCTCCATCTCCACCTGCACACGTACACACACACACACACTTCAACACTCCTTCAACGACAAGCATTTCAAAACTGCGATCACATACAATCAACACACTCCTATGGTCTATTCCCGATTTATTAACACTTTGTGAATCAAACCTTTGAGAAATCATTCTGCGTATGGCGTGTTTGGTTGTTTCTTAAATGCCACGCATTACAAGCGTTTTATAAAGTGCTATCGTAAAAGCACCTTATTTCTAGTTAAATAGTAATTTTTTTATAATTAATACGAATAGAATTGGTGTGTTGGTAACGCCTAGTAAGAAATAGTTCTTATCCAAAATAATATTACACCGAGTGCTCGCGAATCCGGTGCGTTTTCCCTTTGGTGTAATTTTCTATAATTAGTTAAGCTTTGTTTGCATGTGGCGGAGGAAATATCCTGGAAGTGTAACTTTAACAGGACTTCCGTAAATTTCACACAAATCTCCGTTAATTCACGGAACGTGTCCACAAACTTGCAAGTTGGTTTTTTTTTTTCAAATCTACTCTTTATAAAAAGGGTCAAGGAAAATATTTTTACTTTCGTTATGTGGGTAATTCATTATGTATAAAAATATCTATAAAAACATTAAAAAAAATATTCTATGGCGGGTTTTGAACTCGCAAAAACATTTTGACACTCCGGAATATTAATCACTCACCTACCACGATTTTCAAGAAGTAGTTTTGTAAATAAGAAATATACAATGATGCATGTACCTCTTAGTTTCTAGTCATTTGTGTGCGATTTCGTTTTTTTTAAGTTTCAGTTACAGAAACAGGGATGAGAAAAAGAGTTATATTTTCGTAATGTATTTCACTGTGAGATTTGAACACGAATCGAGCAATTAACAGTCAATAACTCTAACCACTCACCTTTACACTAAGTATTTCGTAAATATGAATGTTACATGAAAGTGACTAACGCGCTTGTCTTAGTTTCAAGTCGTGTTATAGCGCTTGCTATATGTGCGGTTTATAAAACGAGGTTACGAAAAATATTGTTTTATTTTAGTTATGTACGTGTTTCACTGTGTATAGAGAATATTTTCTCCTGTAGCGTAATTTAGACAAGAATCAACGAATTGGCTCCCCATGAGTGGTGCGCCACTCACCTACTACTATTTTACACGAAGTAGTATTGTTAAGATGGGTATTTATACGCTTCGGGTATCAGCGGCATTGTTCGTGTCTCAAAATCGAAGCCATAAGAATACGGAGAGCTTCCGTATTTTATATTTACGGAGCACATTTCCGTTATTCGTAATTACGGAGCGCCTTTCCGTAAATTAACTCTACATCTCCGTAAATTAACTCTTCATCTCCGTTAATTAACTCTACATCTCCGTAAATTAACTCTACATTTCCGTAAAAGTCTCCGTTAATGTACAGTTATTTCTAAGAGTTTAAATTTTTATACAATACGTTTTGAGACATTCATTTAAGACATATATCTATTTCATAATGACTGTACTTAACAAGCTGAGGTACTGGGATTAAGCGCGTAATATATTTGAAAAGTAATTAATGAGACCAATTTTTTCCCTCTTTTGAGGGAAGAAATGCTGCTATATTGTGAGCGAGAAGGTGTTTCAGCACTCGTACGGTCAGATATACATACTGACTATATATTTTTTTGGGCTGCTGAACAGTTGACAAGTGTATGTGTTATTAATATCGTGGAGAGACTGTAGAACGTTAGATGAATAATATGTGTGGGAGTGTCCGGCTGACTTGTCACGTGAGGAGGTAACTGGCACGCGACGAAAATGCCATTCCAAAAACATGCGTTTACATGCTCAAGTCGATATGTTACTTCAATAAGTATGTCTTTTCTCACAACTAAAAAATATTCTATTCATCGGTTACTGCGTTTTATTTGCAAGAGCTTTTGAATGTTGTGCGAAGTCCCTCTGCCGCATGTAATTAAAGTAGTTAAACATATAAACTGGTTTCTAGAATGATAACAAAATCACTATGTTTCTACAGATGACAAATACTCGAAGCTTTATTTTTAGTCCAGAAAGTAACTGAAGAAAAGATAAAATATTTAACGTATTAAAGTAACTTTAATCACTTTTTGACAACTAAGAAAGCAGAAATATAATTGGAGCAATTTGGCAATGGTTACTGAATTGAGATTTTTCTAATATTGCAAGAAACAAACGCAAAAATATTCGTAAGAAACTTTCGATAAAAGTATATAATTTATTGTTCTTAGGTGTTTTCATAGCGTTCAAAATGTTATGCCGAAATGTTAATAGTTCTGGGCTATATCACACGTAGTAATGATTGAAGATGCAACCTTCCCCAAGTTTAACACCCATCTGCAAAACCTTATAAATATACCGAAAATATTAAGAAAATGTGGTATATGATAACGGAACAAGAAAGTGTTCTGCATGTTTACAAATTAAAAAAGAATATTATATTTCAGCTTTGGCTCAGTACAAGACAATTGCCGGAAATCACACCCTTGTTTACGCTGACAGACACAAAATTATCATTTCCTGTGGAAACTAGAAAAATCCACACCCTCAGACACGTAATTACAAATTATGCTGGAAAAAGTGGTGTCTAGTAGGCAGCATAACTTCAAATTTCTAGNACACCCTCAGACACGTAATTACAAATTATGCTGGAAAAAGTGGTGTCTAGTAGGCAGCATAACTTCAAATTTCTAGAGAACACCAAAAGAATTCCTTGTGTCAGAAATAAAATTCTGCCACAACACATATATTTCTGATATCATATAAGAACAATTTATAGACCCAAATTACACTCCGGAAAAGAAATGAATGCACGGACTTCGTAAACAAATCAGAATGACGCCAAACTGGGGAGATGCACAAAAGCCGATGCATTCAAAGTGCCGTTTTGCCAAACCTGTATTTCCTCAGGCAACGAAAAGTTGTACTNACACCCTCAGACACGTAATTACAAATTATGCTGGAAAAAGTGGTGTCTAGTAGGCAGCATAACTTCAAATTTCTAAAGAACACCAAAAGAATTCCTTGTGTCAGAAATAAAATTCTGCCACAACACATATATTTCTGATATCATATAAGAACAATTTATAGACCCAAATTACACTCCGGAAAAGAAATGAATGCACGGACTTCGTAAACAAATCAGAATGACGCCAAACTGGGAAGATGCACAAAAGCCGATGCATTCAAAGTGCCGTTTTGCCAAACCTGTATTTCCTCAGGCAACGAAAAGTTGTACTCATTAATCACAGCAGACCAACTTGTTGGGGCCACGGTGGCTGAGCGGTTAGACCAATCGCCTCCTACCAATGCCAACTGGGTCAAATACCCGGCCGGTTCACTCAGGTGGGAATCGTGCCGGACGATGCCGCTGGTCGGCGGGTTTTCTCGGGGATCTCCGATTTCCCGCGCCCTTTCAATCCGGCACCGCTCCATACTCACCTCGCATCACCCTCATCGCCTCTCAAGACCTCGATGTTAAGAGTCGCCCAAATCTCTTTACTCACTCACTCACCAACTTGTTCAGTACCTCCCGATATATACATGAAAAATTTTTGTAACATTGTGTGGCAGTGCAGCATTCTTTTCCTCACATTGGGATGAAATATTCTTGCCCCTCGTGGGACCCTATTGTTGCAAGAACTTTGGCCAACACTGGACGGACCACTATTGAAGTGGTTTGTTTTTGTGAACGTGACATGAAGCAATCCAGTTATTGTGCCAGTAGACCACTTCGTTGTACCTACAACGAAATGTGGCAAAGTCTGTAAACGCCAAAGGGAGCGCTTTTGAAATGGTCTTTAAAATTTCACTGCCGATAGTTACATACAGGATATGTATTTAAATTACACCGACAAACATCCGTAGCAGGTTAATCACGAATAAATGTGAAAACGTGCATACGACCTATGGTCTAAAGTGGCTCGTAAGGGCGATAAGCACCTTTGAATTCGGACATAAAGGACTGGTTTATTACGAATATTAGAGAAAATATTCGAGATGGAACACTGAGTGTCTGGATAATGTTTAATGCATCAAATATCTTCAAACACCGCGACACCTGTCTGTAGCTCTCATAAGATTATTTCACGGGAATAATCACGGCTACGACCCTTGTTTTGACTTAATCTCCATGACGCTGTGGAAAACTGCTGGTTTAAAAGATGGATTATTAATCCGTACGTCACGATTAACTTAAGACATTGTGACAACACTCGGTGTTCAATCTTAAAAAATTTCTTCGGTATTTGTAATAAACTAGTGCTTCTTATCCAGCTTCAAATATGAGTACTCGCCCTTGAGATTTACTTTAAACCGTAGGTTGTATATAAGATTTCGCCTTATTTTTATCGTTATTATCCTGTTGTCGAAATTTGTCGGTCAATTTGAGATATATCGTGCATATAGTCCATTCGCGGGTTATTCACACTTTCTTAATCAAAGTATTGAAAAATCACCCCGCATATGCCGGGTTTTGCTGTTTCCTAAATATGTCATGTAGAGACCTAAAAAATTCGCGGGTTCAATGACCTGCAGGCTAGACTCTACAGTCTTATGTAGAAATATGCTGATATCAACTGCGCATCGGTTGTCTGCTGTCACAGTGTTACGCGACAATTGGACACCGTTCTCCAGGAGGTGTCAAACACCGCGTGGACCAATGGCTGAAGTAATATCAACGCACGTGTTTTGAATCCTAGCTTGTCCCAAAATGAATCCGCGAATTCCTCAGGTCTCTAGTCATGTATCACACTTCTGTTAACATAAAAGTATCGTATATTTGGTTATTTTGCACTTTAACTTACATTTTATACCTATATTATAATATTTCAACTATAATTAAAATGAATAAAAGCAGGGAGAATACAGGTGTGTTGGTTATGCCTCGTAAGATATAGTTCTTATGCAATACATTATTACACTGACTGCGCACGAATGCGGTGCGTTGTCCCTCTCGTATAATTTTCTAGATCTGGTGAAGATTTGTATTCATGAGGCGGAGGAATATGCTGGAAGTAGAACTTTAGCGGGGCTTCAGGAAATTTGGAAGTAACCAGAATGGACTATATGCTGCAGTACACAGCCGCATGCGGGCTCACAGTTATGATGGCGGCTAATTAATAAACACAGTTCTCAAACTTGGCGTTGCGTTGCGAGTGTAATATTGAAATGTAGGGCCGACGAAGTTAGCTTTTCTTGTTTTATACATATCAGAGTACGAATTTTCGCATATTTCTAACAGTGAGTGAAGAGATTTGGGCGGCTCTTAACATCGAGGTCTTGAGAGCCCATATGTTACTAAAACATCTACATTTTTTTTAACAGTTCCATGTCTCCACTTGGGTGGCGCATGGATCCACTTGATCAGTCCCGTTGCAATGTTAATTTTACATATAGCAGAAGGATACAAATTTATGAGAAAAGTAGATCGTAAGTAGGGATTTCAAAAGTACGCACCCGTGTACATCCTACATCAATAAAAAAATAAGCAGCCGTCTCTTTCAAATTTTTTATACTCATAAAAAGCTACCTAAATGTATATCCTAAAATTCTTCTTTTTCCNTTGGGCGGCTCTTAACATCGAGGTCTTGAGAGCCCATATGTTACTAAAACATCTACATTTTTTTTAACAGTTCCATGTCTCCACTTGGGTGGCGCATGGATCCACTTGATCAGTCCCGTTGCAATGTTAATTTTACATATAGCAGAAGGATACAAATGTATGAGAAAAGTAGATCGTAATTAGGGATTTCAAAAGTACGCACCCGTGTACATCCTACATCAATAAAAAAATAAGCAGCCATCTCTTTAAAATTTTTTATACTCATAAAAAGCTACCTAAATGTATATCCTAAAATTCTTCTTTTTTCTTTTTTTGCAGTACGTTGCTAAATCAGTGACCTGCTTCGGTACACGATGTAGAATTTGCCCAAGATTACCTATTATCACGCAAAAATATTTCGGATCCTGCCTCGGCCATTACCTAATTGCGGATCCCATGTATGGAATATTACACGAATAAACCCTGTCGTTTGTTTTAACATTAATCTGGATTGACAAAGTTCCGCATATAGGCAATAAACCCAAACCATCTTCCCCGGTTTTTATAGTAAACTGTTTACCTCATTTTATTTTTTTTGCATATATTTTATGTAGTTTTCTGTGAAATGTTTTCGATTGTAATTTGTACCCCTACAGGAATCGAAACAGTTACTCATGTATTTCGAGGCCAACGTGCTACTACTATCGAAGACTCAATAAAAGTAGTTATATTGTTGTAGAGAAGAACAATATGTGCGTTGTTTATTGCTGATTCATAAATAATGCACAGTCTGCTTCACAAACATGTTGGTTTCTTACCTTAAGGGGAAAGTATCCCCGCCATCTTGTATTTGCGTATATTCCCATGTAACTTAATTTTCAGAGTCAGCATTTAAAAACCAAGCTTATCAAGGCGCTGGAAACATCTTAACAATCATTTCGAAATCCTACTTCTTTTTATCGCATGATCCTTTACACATATGTAACCGTTATCAAAAGATTGTCCCATTACTTAAAAATTTCAGCTCCACGTTGGAAAATATGGATATAACTGAAAACGTACAAAATTCAAAAATGTTGTTAAATAGTCCTCTATGTCTTATCGAGTTTTGNGTAACTTAATTTTCAGAGTCAGCATTTAAAAACCAAGCTTATCAAGGCGCTGGAAACATCTTAACAATCATTTCGAAATCCTACTTATTTTTATCGCATGATCCTTTACACATATGTAACCGTTATCAAAAGATTGTCCCATTACTTAAAAATTTCAGCTCCACGTTGGAAAATATGGATATAACTGAAAACGTACAAAATTCAAAAATGTTGTTAAATAGTCCTCTATGTCTTATCGAGTTTCGATTTTTAATGTCAAGTCATGAATTTGTATTATGAAGATATATTTTTAAAAAACCCAAGACGGAAGGGATACCACCCACTTAACCTTTCATACCCAGTGTACACAATTGTATAAATAAATAACTTTAAGGCTATTTTTGGATGGCACTGTACATTGCGAGGCTCATTGGCCAATAACTGATTCGTAAGCTGATACGTAAGCCATGTTATTGGTATAGGTTATAATTGGTTAATATTTATAAAGTCTAACACAAAGCCTACAGCTCATTAGTTATGATAATGAAACAAGCGTTTTGTCGAATTTAAGTACAGCACGGATCATTAAATTTCTGTTTTGCAACACCTGAAATCGTAAATAAATGTAAGTCTGATAGGGTTAACATGACTTCGTTAAATACAAAAACAATCTAAATGATACTTTATGTCAAGTAATTATCTGTAAAGTATCATATTTACTTGCAAACAGTTTCTATGCTTCGAAAGAAAAAAAAACGTGGTCGTAAATTTGCAGGTAGGTATGAATAATTCTGGTGCCAGTAACATGTTTGTAGTCTTAACCTNCTTGCAAACAGTTTCTATGCTTCGAAAGAAAAAAAAACGTGGTCGTAAATTTGCAGGTAGGTATGAATAATTCTGGGGCCAGTAATATGTTTGTAGTCTTAACCTTNCTTAACCTTTTTTTTAAATGCCAGGTGGCGCCAAGTGCGACCTCGCCGGGTGGGTGCAAGGGACCGATGTTTCCGACGACGAGAATAGCCGCGAGAGAGCGGTTGTCGCGTGTCTAGCCGTGCGCAATGCGGTCTTTCTCTGCGCCCCTCGGTCGACCAGCAGTCCTGGGCTGTGGGTGACTACCGGGGGCGGGTGGGTGGTCGAGAGGGCCCCGGCGCCCTTCCCTGCATGCTGGCGTGCAGACAGCCCGGCGCGAACCAACCCCTTCGACCTCCCTCGACACGGTGACCCACGACAATGTCGTGCTGGCCGCCGAGGGAAGAAGTTTCTCTAAGCCGTCCGCCGCGCGGAACTGGGACGCAGGGAAGTTCCGTCGACGTCCATCCGGACGTGTCCTCGGGAGGGAGGAGGGG
>NQII01002038.1:324702-337924 GCA_002778355.1 Clitarchus hookeri
TCAAGGTCAGTCTCAATCCGCTGCGGAGAAATGAGCTGTTGACTTGCTCCTTATGACTACACTCATCGAAGTGCAAAGTAGCCAACGTGGCGGTTCTCAGTCAATCAGCCAAAGCTTATGCGTGTTTCTGTAGTAGTACAGTTCCTTAAGACAACAAAACCACCAAAAAGAAAATCAAATACAAAGTTGTGTAAATCTTTCACAGACATAACTTTTGGGCCGAAGAAATTGATACCAGAACGTAGTGGGGAATGCGTACCATGGCCTTCCTTATTCTCCTAAAATGTAACACAAACGTGTCTCGGCTGTGATACGTATGTGCACTATTATTAGTGCGCGTGAACTGAATTTTCTCGTGTACTTCGGGCAAAAATTACAAAAAGAACGTCTTTTCTACAGACAAATGTGGGGCAAGTATAGATGCCAGAGTTGAGAATAATAATGAAGGACGTTCTTCAAGTACAGTAGTTTCAAGAAAGAAGCAGAGGATGAGTCAGTTTCTGCTTTCAACTTTAGTGATTATTTTATTCAATGACCCCGTCTGCAGAAATTCAAGAAAGTACAGACAGTGTTAACTGGAATCTTTTGAAATGAAGTCAGAGTATGGATGGCTGTCTTAAGAGTAGACAAGAGGAAAGATATCTTCAATTAAATAAGGTGACAGATATAAAAAGGATACAATTATACAGCACAGAACACAATTAATGACTTTCATCACATTAAAAGATCGACAAAGAAAAATACACAAGTCTCCAAAAAACATTTTTCGTAAGATACGATTGATGCATTGCCGAGGAATACAAAAGTGAAAGTAAAATGGTGGAAATGAAACAAAACANTACGATTGATGCATTGCCGAGGAATACAAAAGTGAAAGTAAAATGGTGGAAATGAAACAAAACAAGTCGAAAGAGGTAGAAGTGCTTAACCAAGAAAATTACTTACTACGACGACACTTTAAAACAGAATCACTAGTGGAAACTGATGATGTTTAACATTTCAAAACGCAGAATGAAAGAGCGGTATCCTAAGACATATGACATATAAAGTAAAAGTGAACAGAATTAAAAATGGCCATCGTGTGAAGAATCTATGCTCTAAGTTGCGCGTATTATTAAGCAAACCAAATGTCATGTGTAAGCTACACATCAAGTACGATGAGGTGAGAGCTGAGAGTTTCAGATTCTATACAGGAAAATAGACAAACGCAGGTTATGCATTTGGTGCTATGAGCATTCTGATAAGGCGGAACTTAAATGTATCATATNAGGAAAATAGACAAACGCAGGTTATGCATTTGGTGCTATGAGCATTCTGATAAGGCGGAACTTAAATGTATCATATGGTTTGTACACAGAGCTACATTACTTTGAAAATATTGCAAGTTTCCAGTAATTAAACGGTATGAACATATTTTAAAAATATTGCGAAGTTACCCAGGTGACTCGAAATAGCCTAATTGGCAGCCAGACTGAGAAGTTCCTCCATCGCTAAAAGGCTCTCAAAACTAAGGTAAGGTATATCTTCGCATTACTAAGTAGACAACAAACCGAGCTGTTGTCGGGTAATTCCAGACGCTGGTTACCATTTCCAGCACGAACTACGGTTATTTTACTCTAAAGAGTATATTTGTATACATATCTTAGCGTACTGAGATAAAAGTAATTACAACAGTTGAATAGTAATGTTCCAGGACCATGGTCTAACAGAAGGTAGATTTTTTTTACTCAAATGCAAGTTACATCACATAATGACACCGCATCTTACTGATTGTGAATGACTCGTCACCTCATTTTACGTTAGAATGTATTTCAGGACAGCATCTGTATTCTTTAAATACGAAACTGAAGGTCCCAAGTAACAAGCAAGTGGTAATATGAGAGAAATAAATACCAAATCTGGGCATCGGTACTTCTCAGAAACATGCTATATTTAAGAAGTATTGGAAAATTAATTTCTTCTAAATAGTCTAAGAAAGCATTATGTAGACGAAAATCTGTAACTTATACCTACGATCTCATTTCTCTGTCACCGAATAAATCATAGATATCCACGAAAATTGAAGTATCGCAGAAGGCTAGTGAAGAAGGATCGGTAGCGGATCTAGGGAGTTCACTCCATACATGATAACGCGAACAAAAATAAATTTGCTTTGATGCTTTCAAAAAAAATTGATGACTTGTGTGCTTATCACATTTAATGGAACAAAGGTTTTGACTAAGAAAAGAAGAATGTATCTCATCTGTGAAGATTAATTCGGTACTCGAGATAAATACGAAGAAAATTGCTTGCTTTAGACTGTAAGACAGTCGACAAAAACTGCTAGTACGAGGCTAAGAACAAGAAAATATCACTTTAGTGACATTGTGACCAAATAATAACATGAGGATTCATAGTTCATAATTTATGAAATTACGGTCAACGAAATCAAGGAATCATGACTAATGCAGAAAGTGAAATTTAATGAGGCAATGAAAATGGTAGAAACAGCTGATACTGTCTATGTTGAATTAAATACAGCCTTGCCCAAGAACGAATTCGAACCACCAACTTCAGATGATACAGTATCATGTTCCAGCCACCGTGCCACCAAAGATGGCTTGTCCTAAAATAAACCTGAGTATTACACTAAGTGTTAAATTCACTTCCTGAGCAGTAGCATAAAAAAGTTTTGATCTTATATTTTTATTCTAGTTCTTCCGACGACTGCTCAGTTCATTGGTCACTATAAATAGACGGCAGCCATCGCGTTTGTTAGGTTGTGCTCAACTTCCGCACTGAACAAACTTCGTTCCGAACAGCTGCGAAAATGGCTGCCAACTTAATCTAATTCCGGAAGTTATTTGTAGAGGAGTGTACTCCATTAGTCAACCCTGCCTCTGACGCTGCATCTACTCTTCCCCCTCCTTTTTTTTAAATTTCCGAATTGAATTTTCAGATTCAATTTTGTATTTCTGAACCCTACTCTAATTTCTAAGACAGGTGTATAATGTACCATATTTACNGAATTTTCAGATTCAATTTTGTATTTCTGAACCCTACTCTAATTTCTAAGACAGGTGTATAATGTACCATATTTACTATCGTACTTATTACAAGAATGTCTACTCACAAAGATTTAAATAAATCTATTAGTGATATCGTTGGTTGAAGAGCAGGAAAGTTAATGATTTTGATCACAGTTAAATAGATGGTCTCTGAATATCTTTGCGTAAGCAGTAGAGATCAAAATATTTTTCAGTTTCCTTCAGAAACATGTTGTAATATAAACATCTTTGCTTTTCTGCACTTATACTATCGTATCACAATTTATTTGAAACTTCCTGTAGAGCTCTGAACTAATTATAAACCCATGAAAAATGATAACGAAATCACGTACAACCCAGGGATCATTCCCAGATTTTCGCAAAGTGGGAATCGTGCGGGAAGATGCCACTGGTCAGCCAATTTTCTCGAGGTTCTCCCTTTTCCCTTGCCTTTGAACTACGGCGCTGCTCAACTCTCACCTCATTTCACCATCATCGACTCTCAAGACCTCGTTGTTAAGAGCGGCCCAAACCTCTCAACTCAACGTACAACCTAAATCATAAAAAAGTTGTTCCTCATTGTGGTAGGGACAATGAACTAATTACATCATCTCAAACGTACACAAGAACTGCGCGCTTTATCTGACAGGTCACTGTAGTCAAATGAATCAGCAAATAACGTTCAGTAACAAACTTTTTCTTACTATATGGAGCGTGCGAATGATGCGTACTGCGCTCTTGCGACAGCCTTCGTAAGCTTTTGGTAGAACGCATGCAGGAAGCTTGGTGCATAAGAACGACTCTTCAGCTTTTATTAAACCTCAACAACTAACCACAAACGAACTGTCAATAAATTCTATTGTATTGTGAAGTGAAGTGCCACGTTGAGAAACAGTCAGTCAGTTATATTGTTAATGTTTCCTACTGATAAACGTCATAGTTTGAGAAGAGTTGTATTGCGGCAGTAAAAAGTGACACCATCGACGGAAATAATATGGACTCTGATTTGCGTAACTTTATTTGCCCAAAAAACACCGAATCTGACTCCTTGCCTCAAGAGAAATGCTATATTTTTATTGTTAATTTCACATCAGTGCTATAAATCTGTTTCATGCCTGCAGGTAGCTTTTGAAGGTAATTCGATGTAGTCAGCGACCAGTTAATAACGGATACTTTTGAAAAATTGTCCACATGCACTTGGCGAACGTTCTGAATTTGTAACTAACTAACTCATTTCATAAAATTTTCAATCGAGGTTTTGTATCAACAGTATAATCGATCACTTTCTACACAATCGCATCTGCTACTACAAAATGATCACTCACGCATTCTGCTTTCAACATACTAGCAAAAGTTCAGTAAACGTGTTTTATTTGTACATACAACGTAATTTTGTTGAAAGGTGTCGAATCGTTATTTTTGGCAACTTCAACGAATGTGTACTTATTCTTATTTAAATTTCTACCTTCATTTAAAGTGGACTTTCGGAATTTAGACGAACATTGTATTTTCTGAAACACTTCGGAAATTATAGTACACGTTTCTCCCAGTGACTTCATTGTGCAGTTATTTTCTAATCATCCTGCTTGTCGTTCTCTCACATTCCATCTCCACCGCAATCTCCGCTAGGGGCACCACCGACTAAAAATAGCTCATTCTCACGCTCCCTTTTATGTCGCGGGATCATCGTTCTTTAATGTTAAATGGCTGAAGTATCGAACGCCTCTTCCACCCAAAGACATGCTGATAAACAATTACGATTATGACAAGAAGTTACTGATAACTAACGAGCCTACTTTCCTCTACTTGGGTGTAAATAAATTTTTTGCGAAGTTCTTAAAAGCTTAGATGGCAGGTAGGCGTTGAAGTCTTGTCGACAGCAGTATCATTAGAGACGAAACCAGAAACATGTGAAACAATACCAAGACAATTAAAATACACTAGGGACCGACCCGGGATTAGATTATAGAAAAACTCGTAAAATTGAGCTAGCGTGCAATTTAACTGTATCGCGGAGGTAAAATTCGGAGCTTCAACTTTGGATGTAATGGGTCTAATGTTTTGACTGATAGGGTTCACTAACCTGAAATATTTACACGGGCATTATTTTGAAAATAAGTGACTCAGCCACTAAAACACATAAGTTTACATGTCCTACCATTACTCTACTTGTGCCAAAAATTCGATGGAAATCGATTGATTGGTTTCCGAGATATAGCATAAAAACACGATATTTTTTTAACAGGACTACCTTATAAAAACTTTTTAAAAAATAGTTTCTGTTTACGATGTTTCTAATAGATACTGTCGGCATAAAAAGTTTGATTGAATTTGGTTAAATTGTTAAATAGATATTCCACAAATATCTACATATTTATAAGGTTGTTATTTTGAAAATCAATGAAAGGCCTATTTAAATCATGTAACTCTACATCGCGTTCTGTAGTTTTGCAAAATTAGGTGGAAATTAGTTTAACTGTTCCGAAAATATGGAAATATGTTCAATTTACTCTCTGTATGCATAAATTATGTTTCTAATTAATACTGTTTACGTACAAAATTTGGTTGAATTTTGATATAACAAATTTAATAAATCCCATTAAAACATGCCTGCCGCACATAACACGTGTTAATTTACATACTCTAATGTAAGCAATACTTCGTGAAATTTTTGTATGAATCGGTTTATTGGTCCTCGAGATATGGCATAAAACCTCCATTGTTCATGCGACGATCTTCATAAATAGAGGACAAAAAGTTTATGTCTTAGCACATTCGATGATTGTCATAGATACAATATACAAAGTTATATATAAATCTGTTATATAGTTTAGTATGTATAGTACACTGAACTAAAATGTTCCTGTGAGCGCCGTTCGGTAAATAAGAGACTTGCACATTTAAAACCCATAAATTAATATGGCCTACCACAGTACAACTTCTTCGCCAATTTTGAAAGAAATTGGTTGTTTATTTCCCGAAATACGACATAAAAACGGCATTATTTAATGTGACACTATCGTACAAAATGGCGGGAAAATGAGGCTTTGCGTAGACAATTTTAATGGTTATAATTGATACAAAGGTAAGTTCCAATTTTTTTGTGGTTTCGTAGATAAAAAACTTTGAACTAAATATTTTATATGCCCGCCATTTTGAAAATATGTGTTTATGACACTCTCGGAGTTATCACTTTACATGGCTAACCTTTGTGCTACTTGTTTTTGCCAAATTTGGTAAAATTAATTGTTGTTTCGGAGATATCACGTGATTTTAATTTGTCATGTGATACTATTTAGAAAATGGCGGACAAAAGAGATTTTGTGTGAACACATTTGCTGGTTGTAACGTATATAGAGTCAGCATACAAAGTTTCATTGGAATTAATTACATGGTTTCGACGATAAAACATACAGAAATAAAATAGCTATATGATCGCCAAGTTGAAAATAATTGTCTGACATACTTGAAACTTATTTGTACACACCAGCTGGCGCAGTACTACTAGTTTACCACATTTGAGAGCAATCTGTCAATTGTTTCCCAATATATAACACAAACACTTTATTAATTCATGTAGCGCTATCTTACAAAATGGCGGACAAGTATTTTCTGCTAATACGATGCTTTTAAAAGATACTTACAAGGTACAAAATATGGTTGAAATTTGTTATGGCAGTTATAACAAATTTAACCTAAAAAAATTGTATGGTCACCATTTTTAAAATAAGTGGTAACTTAAGTTCAATTATTTACATTTACCTGGTATATCATATTATTACATACGAGCAAATGTGGCGAAAATTCGGTGAGTAGTTTTCGAGATATAACGTAAAAGCTTTATTTTTTCAAGTGGCGCTATCTTCCAAAATAGCGGACCAACAACTATATTCACCTCTGAATTCAATTCTTACAACTTGCGCTGTCAGCGTACAAAATTTTATTTTAATAGTTTAAATGGTTTCCCAGATTTGACACATAACCCTAAATTTTTTAATGGCCTCCATTTTGAAAGCAAGTGCCCGGAATGGGAAAAAAACTATAAAAGTCAGGTTTAATTANAGTATAATCGATCACTTTCTACACAATCGCATCTGCTACTACAAAATGATCACTCACGCATTCTGCTTTCAACATTCTAGTAAAAGTTCAGTAAACGTGTTTTATTTGTACATACAACGTAATTTTGTTGAAAGGTGTCGAATCGTTATTTTTGGCAACTTCAACGAATGTGTACTCATTCTTATTTAAATTTCTACCTTCATTTAAAGTGGACTTTCGGAATTTAGACGAACATTGTATTTTCTGAAACACTTCGGAAATTATAGTACACGTTTCTCCCAGTGACTTCATTGTGCAGTTTTTTTCTAATCATCCTGCTTGTCATTCTCGCACATTCCATCTCCACCGCAATCTCCGCTAGGGGCACCACCGACTAAAAATAGCTCATTCTCACGCTCCCTTTTATGTCGCGGGATCATCGTTCTTTAATGTTAAATGGCTGAAGTATCGAACGCCTCTTCCACCCAAAGACATGCTGATAAACAATTACGATTATGACAAGAAGTTACTGATAACTAACGAGCCTACTTTCCTCTACTTGGGTGTAAATAAATTTTTTGCGAAGTTCTTAAAAGCTTAGATGGCAGGTAGGCGTTGAAGTCTTGTCGACAGCAGTATCATTAGAGACGAAACCAGAAACATGTGAAACAGTACCAAGACAATTAAAATACACTAGGGACCGACCCGGGATTAGATTATAGAAAAACTCGTAAAATTGAGCTAGCGTGCAATTTAACTGTATCGCGGAGGTAAAATTCGGAGCTTCAACTTTGGATGTAATAGGTCTAATGTTTTGACTGATAGGGTTCACTAACCTGAAATATTTACACGGGCATTATTTTGAAAATAAGTGACTCAGCCACTAAAACACATAAGTTTACATGGCCTACCATTACTCTACTTGTGCCAAAAATTCGATGGAAATCGATTGATTGGTTTCCGAGATATAGCATAAAAACACTATATTTTTTTAACAGGACTACCTTATAAAAACTTTTTAAAAAATAGTTTCTGTATACGATGTTTCTAATAGATACTGTCGGCATAAAAAGTTTTATTGAATTTGGTTAAATTGTTAAATAGATATTCCACAAATATCTACATGTTTATAAGGTTGTTATTTTTAAAATCAATGAAAGGCCTATTTAAATCATGTAACTCTACATCGCGTTCTGTAGTTGTGCAAAATTAGGTGGAAATTAGTTTAACTGTTCCGAAAATATGGAAATATGTTCAATTTACTCCCTGTATGCATAAATTATGTTTTTAATTAATACTGTTTACGTACAAAATTTGGTTAAATTTTGATATAACAAATTTAATAAATCCCATTAAAACATGCCTGCCGCACATAACACGTGTTAAATTACATACTCTAATGTAAGCAATACTTCGTGAAATTTTTGTATGAATCGGTTTATTGGTCCTCGAGATATGGCATAAAACCTCCATTGTTCATGCGATGATCTTCATAAATAGAGGACAAAAAGTTTATGTCTTAGCACATTCGATGATTGTCATAGATACAATATACAAAGTTAAATATAAATCTGTTATATAGTTTAGTATGTATAGTACACTAAACTAAAATGTTCCTGTAAGCGCCGTTCGGTAAATAAGAGACTTGCACATTTAAAACCCATAAATTAATATGGCCTACCACAGTACAACTTCTTCGCCAATTTTGAAAGAAATTGGTTGTTTATTTCCCGAAATACGACATAAAAACGGCATTATTTAATGTGACACTATCGTACAAAATGGCGGGAAAATGAGGCTTTGCGTAGACAATTTTAATGGTTATAATTGATACAAAGGTAAGTTCCAATTTTTTTGTGGTTTCGTAGATAAAAAACTTTGAACTAAATATTTTATATGGCCGCCATTTTGAAAATATGTGTTTATGACACTCTCGGAGTTATCACTTTACATGGCTAACCTTTGTGCTACTTGTTTTTGCCAAATGTGGTAAAATTAATTGTTGTTTCGGAGATATCACGTGATTTTAATTTGTCATATGATACTATTTAGAAAATGGCGGACAAAAGAGATTTTGTGTGAACACATTTGCTGGTTGTAACGTATATAGAGTCAGCATACAAAGTTTCATTGGAATTAATTACATGGTTTCGACGATAAAACATACAGAAATAAAATAGCTATATGATCGCCAAGTTGAAAATAATTGTCTGACATACTTGAAACTTATTTGTACACACCAGCTGGCGCAGTACTACTAGTTTACCACATTTGAGAGCAATCTGTCAATAGTTTCCCAATATATAACACAAACACTTTATTAATTCATGTAGCGCTATCTTACAAAATGGCGGACAAGTATTTTCTGCTAATACGATGCTTTTAATAGATACTTACAAGGTACAAAATATGGTTGAAATTTGTTATGGCAGTTATAACAAATTTAACCTAAAAAAATTGTATGGTCACCAATTTTAAAATAAGTGGTAACTTAAGTTCAATTATTTACATTTACCTGGTATATCATATGATTACATACGAGCAAATGTGGCGAAAATTCGGTGAGTAGTTTTCGAGATATAACGTAACAGCTTAATTTTTTCAAGTGGCGCTATCTTCCAAAATAGCGGACCAACAACTATATTCACCTCTGAATTCAATTCTTACAACTTGCGCTGTCAGCGTACAAAATTTTATTTTAATAGTTTAAATGGTTTCCCAGATTTGACACATAACCCTAAATTTTTTAATGGCCTCCATTTTGAAAGCAAGTGCCCGGAATGGGAAAAAAACTATAAAAGTCAGGTTTAATTAATTAGTACTATATGTGTACCGAGTTTGGTGAAATTATGTTTCACGGGTTCGAAAATTGAAAGGACGGGACCCACTCACGCACAAACGCACAGTCACACACACACACAGACACACAAACAGTAAAATGATCTCATAAGCCTTTCTTTCCTTCGGAAAGTAGGCTAAAAAGAATACAAAAATTTAAATTGTCTTACTATTTTACATCTAATACTGCTATTANTTTCCTTCGGAAAGTAGGCTAAAAAGAATACAAAAATTTAAATTGTCTTACTATTTTACATCTAATACTGCTATTAGAGCACAAGGATTTACTTAAAACCGTCCTCAAAACTAACAAAATGGAATCGAACTAACTTTAAGAAACCATTACTTCTACACCCATCAGAACATTTCTGAGTTTCTATTTTGATTTATAACCAAAATATCAAATTTAAATGGAGTAATTTGCAACTTAGTTGAATATTTTAATATTTCCTTCCCGCTGAATCTGCGAATGTGAGAATTTATGTTGAGCCAGTTTTAACATACTAGGGCTACACTGGTTTGTTTAACGGTTGTTGTTACGTGTAAAAATATTTAACAAACAAACTGGATCGCACACCTTGTTGATTACTGGTTGAGAGTCGTCCATAAATGATGTAACCTTCCATCAAATGAATCTCAGATATTCGCTGTTTTTTATTGATGAGGTAGAAAGATTTTCTTCTGACTTCCATGCCCTAAGCGTGTCAACAGCATTCGCCTGACGATTCACCAGCAGAACTTTCAAATTAACGTAGCTGAAAGAATGTCGTATAATCTTGATTGCGTTTCATTTTCCGTAAGGTAACGGTGCTTTCATAAATGAACTATAATGCTACGTGATTTGAACACATACTAATCGCATTAAAACTCTGTCAAAGAAAGTATGATAAAATTTTAAAGCACGATTTTATGTAAACAATGTACTGTATGAATCCAAGCCATGTAGTTTTACAGTCATAGTGGCAAAATATANAAAGCACGATTTTATGTAAACAATGTACTGTATGAATCCAAGCCATGTAGTTTTACAGTCATAGTGGCAAAATATCTGTTCACTTTTGGGATACAGAACTTGGTTACTGCGCAGGGAGCACGCGCACTCTAACGAATATTACCTCTTTAATCTGTAGGGGCCGCGGTGGCGCAGCGGCCAGAGCGCTCGCTTGGTGGCTCCCTAGATTTTCTCACGTGGGAATCTGAGCGGACGCTGCCATTGTTCGGCGGGATTTCTCGGGGGTCTCCCGTATCCTACGCCCTTTAATTCCGGCGCTGCTCCATACTCACCTCGCTTCACCCTCATCGGCTTTCGAGACCCCGATGTTATGAGCCACCCAAATCTCTCCACACTCCACTCTTTAATCCTCCCACCTCGCCCGCCATACCCGCTCGCCACGTCAGAGGGAATTACGAGCAGAGTGCGCATACCACCTGCACCTGCAAAGTTTCAAGAGTGGACTTCTTGTGGCGTCGCCGACTCAGTAAATGTTCTGCCGCCCAGTCGGCAAAATTGTCCTCTATAGTCTGTTCACGGTAGAATGAGTACTTTTGAAATCCCGGCTTAAGATCTACATGTATGCAAATTTTGTAATCTTCCACTATATGTATACAATTACCGTTACCATGAACCTGATCACTTTATTAGTGTGCGTAGGTCGAGGGAAACAGTATTTTTTTTATAAAAGCAAATATTCTACTAATGTTTTTATTTTTACACTTATATGCATTATAAACAAATAAAAAGTAAAATAAAATATTTTAGTACCGAAAATGTTTAACTGAAACTTGTAATTCAACGTTAATACGCGGAACTACTTTCTTTCTGTTGTTGCCAACTTTACTGCGCGCGTTACTGTCAGTGTGCGCGTTAAAATGTACGCAGGTAGGGGTAGTAACATTTTCAAAGGTTGATTTAAAAAGTGGTCTTTTTTCCGTGAACAGCCTTCAATAATCTATGCATAATGGAATGGATTTTTTTTTTTAATTGTCGGTATTTGTAGTGGGCAGATTACAGGAACAAAATATGTAGGGCCAATGATTTTTCGCGTAAAAATCTGAGCACACAGTGGACTTCAATACCTCCAATGGCTGCTGGTGCCGTGTCCGTCATTGACCGAGCCACTCAGGACTAAGTAACTCTTACACTGAACATTCGTGATTCGTGCGCAAACGATTGACACGGGCCAGAACATGTTTTAGCCTGTCAGAGAAGCTGGACGGCTCTACAGTGCTTTGGACTGTATCTTGTCTCGAAATATTTTCGCGAAATATCACTGCCCCTAAAAATACGTATATAGCTCTCTGGAGTGTCCAAATCTCTGGTAAAAATTTATATACAGGGAGTTGTTTAATGTTTCTAGCGTAATTCTGAGTTTGCTTTGCATGGTTGGGTGGCATTGCATCATTATCCTTACTGCAGCTCATCCACCTGTGTGGCTTTGCGAAGTAACACCACCACCTCGAGGGCCCACCAAACTGTACAAAATTCTATCGCTTCAAATATATTTACGCTGGCTGCCCATTGCAATGAAAAGGACTGAGAAAATAAGAACGAGAAGTGGTGCTGCCTTGCCCGAGACGAGCGCAAGAAATGTCAGCATCCGTGGTAGAGGTTGTTTAGGGTTAATTGAGCACTTTTGAAAGCCTTGCCTAAGATCTACGCTTCTGCTCTTTTCCTCCATTCTTTATAGTAAAATTAGCATTGCCACCGAACACTCTCGCTTTATTCATTGCGCAAGTCAAGTTAGCTTAAATCTGTGAAATGGTTAATAATTTTAATATTTTAACGATAAGTCCATTCTTTCTCTGATCTGCGTAAAAAAGGACGGAAAGATTTTTAAATAAATTCAGTGGCCACANTTTCCTCCATTCTTTATAGTAAAATTAGCATTGCCACCGAACACTCTCGCTTTATTCATTGCGCAAGTCAAGTTAACTTAAATCTGTGAAATGGTTAATAATTTTAATATATTAACGATAAGTCCATTCTTTCTCTGATCTGCGTAAAAAAGGACGGAAAGATTTTTAAATAAATTCAGTGGCCACAAATGTAAAACTTACACTTTTGAATACGACGTTTAGGCGTGGGACTACTTTTCGTATTTCGCTGTTCAACTTAACTGGTAACATGCCAGTCATGTTCGTTCGTTAAAATGCGTGCTATCAGGGGCAGTGATATTTTTTTTAAGTTAATTTCAGTAGCGCTAAGTTTATCGCGAACCAGCTACAGTGTCGTACGAATAAAGTAGTACTGTGGGGCAGCAGTAGTCAGCCGCATGAAGGAAATTAACAATTCCCCAAGATCATCCCTAGAGCAGACG
>NQII01002038.1:346563-362886 GCA_002778355.1 Clitarchus hookeri
ACTTGCGGCTCCTCCAGCAGGAGATGGCGGCAGAGTGGCTCAGGACCGACACCAGAGTGGTTCGTCACTCAGGCTACTCTAGACAGTAGAGGCCGTGCTGTCTCTCAGTTCACTTCGCCACCTCCGTCGGCCAACCACTGCAACTCCGCTAATATAGCCCATTCGTGACATCTTCACACTTTTTGAATCTAACCTTTGAAAAATTACCCCATATATTATCTCTTTGGTTCTTCCCTAAATATGCCATGTAACACAAGCGTTACATACTTATGTTAACGTAAAAGTACCTAATTTTTAAAAATTGATTTAAATTGATTAGACTTTGCTTATAAATTATGATATTTCGTTTACACTTAAAAGAATGAAACATTGATAAAAATAAGTGTGTTGGTAATGCCTAGTAAGAAATAGTTCTTACGCAAAATATTATTACACCCAGTGCAAACGAAAGCGGTGCGTTGTCCCTTTGGTGTAATTTTCTAGACTCTGTTAAGCTTTTTTTGCATGAGGCGGAGAAATATCCTGGAAGCAGAACTTTAGCAGGCCTTCAGAAAAGTTGGAAGCACCAGGATTGGACTATACCAACATCCGTGCCTCATTACTTCGCAATGAACACGCCTATAGTAGAGTGGAGAGTGGCGACATTTTGGTGGCGGTTAATATCAAGGTCTTGAGAGTCAATGAGAATGAAGTGAGGTCAGTATGCATCGGCGCCGGAATGCAAGAGCGTGAAAAAAATGGGAGATCCCCAAGAATACCCTTATTCAGGCACGATTCCCACGTGCGAAAATCCGGGGATTGATCCCGCTGGGAATCGAACCTGGTTCACCTTCGTGGAAGGCGATTAGTCTGACCACTTCACCACCGCGGCCTCCAATATTCCTACAGGCTGCTCGCGGTTGAAAGGTAGCTTCTGAAAGCACTTCTCAGAATCTATCTTCTGCACAATATATGTCCTTCCACCACGTGTGAGGCCGTGTCGAAAGTATATGAGAGAGTACTCTTTCCCCCACTCTTAACGTCGTCTAGAGTCCACTTTGCTGACCCAATTTGAGAGAGAGAAAGAGAGAGAGAGAGAGCAATGTATTGCAGTGCGGTTCTGACCAAGTTCACCAACTTTTATCTCGTGGTCGGCATCTGATCTGCAGCCGATCAGCCAAGTGTACGCGATTCACTATCAATAAATACATGACGATAAACGATCCAATGAAATTCGAGGTCGATGTGGTCAGGTGCAGTAAAAAAGGGGGGGGGGAGATTATTTTGTTTATATGGTAAATAAAAACTATGTAAATAGCAATTTTTTTGTTATTTTATAGTAGTAAGTGGTTTAACGGAAAAAAAATATGTATATGAAACAAACGAGCAAACGTAAATAAAGCTATCGCCTTGCCACCTATAGTACTTCAATGGAACTAAGGTCGTCAGCAGTGGATCGGCTTTCATCGTAGCACGCATTACAGTCAGTATCAGCAGGATATCGGTGCATTTATTACTATAGACTAACCATGAGACAGACCGATTTTTTGTCTTCTTCGCATGTACCTAACATTGACCCCCACACCAATATATCTGCCCAAGTCACATGGCCAAAAGTGAAGAACGTGTTTGTTTGTGTCTTAATTTTCAAATGACAACCAATTTTGTATGAATAAAAACTCTTACCACTCTGAATTTAATATAATTGTATTAGGAATTAACTAGAGAAAGTACAGAAACATCTAAAAGCACTTGTTTGCATGACAATTATTCCAACCTCAAATCATAGCCATATTGGCACAAAAGCAGTCGAGAGTCGGGACAGGGAGAGTGATTTCTCGCACCTAGTATGATCACTCTACCCAATATTCACTCTATGGTTATCATTATCCCATTGTAGGAGGGGCCTTAAAACCAAGGAGCGCATAGTTGCACTGATGTCAGTGCCGTGGCGGGCTGATACATGCTATTCACGGGGAAGTTAGCACTTTTTGAAGCCCTCTCATTTAGAATAATNTCAGTGCCGTGGCGGGCTGATACATGCTATTCACGGGGAAGTTAGCACTTTTTGAAGCCCTCTCATTTAGAATAATAGTCAATAAATATATTTGTAGCCTTAGACGTTAACTTTCAAGTCTGGTGAAATATATGCACTGTGTTTATGACTTACTTGGCAATATTTATTTTCAAAAATGGCTGATAGAAAAAAAAGTAATTAGTGCCTCAAAAGTGCTAACTTTATCGTGAACAGCCTATATGCATGTGTGGGGGGGTAGTATATGTCCTCTGCGCCGTAGCGGTCGCGCAGCGCCGCAAGAGTATGCAACCCGGCTAGCGTTGGCCAATCGATACGGAACGCAGCGACGAGCTGCAGGGGTTCGCAAGGACGAGCGAAACAACCCCTTTGTGATCCCGGAATCACAAAGCCACGCAGTAGATGAGTACATACAAGCGAAATTGCGTGCTGGTTCCTTCCACATGGGCGTGCCCGTTCTCCGATTGGCTGCGCGAGCCTCTGGAGGTGGGCCTTATGTGTGATTGGCTGCTAGGTGTTGCGAGTGAGGATAAAGTTTTCGATGGAAACAGCTGTTTCACCTCTGTAATCTTAACACTTTAAAGACGTCNGTACATACAAGCGTGCTGGTTCCTTCCATATGGGCGTGCCCGTTCTCCGATTGGCTGCGCGAGCCTCTGGATGTGGGCCTTATGTGTGATTGGCTGCTAGGTGTTGCGAGTGAGGATAGAGTTTTCGATGGAAACAGCTGTTTCACCTCTGTAATCTTAACACTTTAAAGACGTCGCCTGCATGTCGTAGGGACAACGATTTATTAAAATACGTTCCCTTATTAAACCTCTTACACACACCTATTAAATATTATCCCCTTAGACCAGAGCAACAAGTACTAAGCATGTGATTTAAAAAATGTCATCCAAATACAGCATTTAGCTGAAAGAAGCTGCTTCATGATCAAATGCTTGACTGTGCATGATGAACTTACTTACACTATATAGTAGTTGAATTGAGGAATTTGGGTGGCTCTTAACAACGAGGTCGTGAGAACCGATGAGAGTGAAATGAGGTGACACTGGAGCGGTGCAGGAATTCAGGGGCGGGGGAAAAGGGAGATCCCCGAGAAAACCTTCCGACCGGGGCATTGTCCGGCACGATTCCCACTTATGAAAATCCGGAAGTGACCGGGCCGGGGATTGGAATCAGTTGGGCTTGGTGGGAGGCTAGCAGTCTAACCGCTCAGAGACAGCGACCCCAACTTTCTAGTGGAATTGCTAATGTTACTGGGTACGCTTGAAGGTGGAGACACTCTCTAACACAGCTGACCATTAACATTCGTTTGTTGGCACAAATAGTGTATTCTCTATGGACAAGTGAAGTAGAGAAATAGCGAAAGTGCACACGCAACAGCNTCGTTTGTTGGCACAAATAGTGTATTCTCTATGGACAAGTGAAGTAGAGAAATAGCGAAAGTGCACACGCAACAGCCAATAAAATGCTATTCTCTCCACTGGTGTGTATACGCGTTTCACATCTAAGCCGTTGGGAGCAGTGATTTTGATATAGCATTTCACCAAGTGTTGATAGAGTTAAGCATTTTGTAGTTTAGGTGGTTCACGGTTAATTGAGCACTTTTTAAATCAACCTTTGGAGAAAGTCACTGGCGCTACCTGCACATGGTTTAACATGCACACTGACTGGCATGCGCCCAATGATGTTGGCAATGGCGGGGAGAAAATAGTTCCATTCTTAACATTGAAACAAAACTGCCAGGAAAACATATATGAGTACTAAAAATATTTATTTTGCTTTCAGTTTATTTAATGCATATAAGTAGATACACCTGAACATCGCAAAAATATTTCACGACCAGTTGTACTTAATGATACTTTACCTCAGATCCATTTCCGTGATTGGATGGTTTCCATGTAACGCGAATCACAGACACGCAGTATTGAAGTTACCTAATTATGATTGACCAGTCAAGTGGGAGAAGGTGTTCTCACAAAGATACGCCACCAACAAACAAAAGAAAACTGTTGGAATGACCGTAGGGTATTGAAATCTAACTTGTGCGGAAATGTTTCACAAAATTCGGGTGTCCCTACGTGTAAGTATAGCTGCATAAGGTCACGGTTTCACTTGACTGACTCGTGAATAAAGTTATCAGGTCCATGGCAGTGCCAATTTGACATATGGCGTAAGAATACACAACGTGCATATTACTTTAAAATGTGCTCTGTTTAACATAAGTTTGCCCTGTCGCCTACTGATGTAGGCCGTTCACGATCAATTTCTAAAGCAACGTTTGGGATAAACTATCCAGTTCGTGTTGTACCCTTTTGCTAAACGCAAATTTTAACGCTTTGATGCAAATATAAAAAATATTATTTTTGGTTTGGCAAAGAACACAATTCTGTTTGGAACTTTTCTAGTACCAGTGCAACGCTCTGTCATTTGTCGAGACCAATTAAAAATGTTTTGTTTTTGACGTTGTTGGCCACAGCCGTTTATGCTACCAAGGAATATTGATTAAACGACGATTGATTTTTCCCACCAGGTAAAAGACTTCATAATATTCGACGCCGTTTTCTGATGTGTACATTGTAGATTATAAAATTCACTTCGTGAGCAAAGTCCACTGTGTATAACAACATGCCTGGAAGTGTTCAATCACTGTGTTCCTTATATGTAGGGGCAGTGATATTTCGCGAAAATATTTCGAGACAAGATACAGTCCAAAGCACTGTAGGGTCGCCCAGCTTCTTTGATTGGCTAAAAAATGTTCTGGCCCGTGTTAACCGTTTGCGCACAAATCACGAAGGGTCAGTGTCGGAGTTACTTAGTCCTGAGTGGCTTGGTAAAATACGGACACGGCACCAGCAACCAATGGAGGTATATCAACAGCTGAGGTGTGTATATAGTATTTAAGTCTACTGTGTGCTCCGATTTTTACGCGAAAAGTCACTGGTCCTACCTATAGGCTATCCATGATAAAGCGAGGATCTTTTTTAGATTCTCCCATTTGGAATAAAACTCAAATATATTTTATTGTAGCCTAAGAAGTTAAATTTAGAGTCCGGTGAAATATATACATTGTCTTTATTACTTACATGGCAACATTTATTTTAAAAGGTGGTTAAAGGATAATAAATGGCTGAAGGGTAAAAGTAAAAAGGGCCTCAAAAGTGCTCTATTTACCGTCAACAGCCTATATACATATAATAGTAAAATCGGAAACATTACTGGTACTAGCAATGCAGCACTTAAGGAATATAAATACAAATATGAGATAAAACTAAAGAATGAAATGCTAATGCAGAAAGAGGAGATAATAAAATTGCTTCTTGAAGAAGCAAGTAAGAGGCGAAGCTTAGTCCAAATACTCCAGAAAGATGGAAATAAATTGACCACTGTTCGTTTGAGTAATTCACACCTAAAGACGCGGCGTCAACAATTAAATCTGTATTTCTCCTGCATTTCCTGCCGATTTAAGGTCTTGGGGAGCACAATTTTAAAAATTGCTATTTAGGGGTTTTGCTATTTTTTTCTTTTTCTACAGAATACTAATGAAATCGCAACTATGAACCTAGAATTTTGTCCTATATACAGCGGTATAACATAAAGGTACGGTCCTGCCATTTTACATCTACCAAATACCACTTCGCGAAATCAAGTACAAAAAATATTAAACAATTTAGTAAAATGTAAAGTTTTTATAGTCAGGCATTTTCAATAATTTCTCAGAAGCTGAAATAATGACACAAAAATAATTTCTAGGTTAGAGGTGAAGTAAAGCCGTAATTTTCAATGACAATGCGTGTGTTAAAAGAAAATTGGATTTCTTAANGCCGTAATTTTGAATGACAATGCGTGTGTTAAAAGAAAATTGGATTTCTTAATTTGACAGAAAACGCCACGTAGCTCTGCTGAATGCAGGCGTCGCTATTCCGTAGGACAACAGCGTGCAATTACCACATTCATAGGGACACCCGAATTTCACGAAACTATTTCCGCACACGCTAGACTTAAATATCATATGGGCGTACTCACCGCTTTTCTTTTGCTTGTTGTCAACGTGTCTTTGCGAGAAGAACTTCTCCTGCTTGACTGGCCAATCTGAATTAGGTACCGTCAAAACTGCGCGTCTGCGATCCGCTGGCGCGCACTCGAGGAGCGTAACACGGAAACCATCAAATCCCGAAAGCGGATCTGAGTCGAATTGTTACGAAGTACAACTGGCCGTGAAATATTTTCACGAAATTCGGGTGTCCCTGCACATTCAGTCCTGAAATAATTTACGAGATCAAGTGCTGTGCTCGTTTAATTTCTCGATGTGCGCTGTACCTTGGGCCAGGGCGTACTTTTCGCAACCAATGTAAGACACTCTGCTATTGACGTCAACATTAGCNTTCTCGATGTGCGCTGTACCTTGGGCCAGGGCGTACTTTTCGCAACCAATGTAAGACACTCTGCTATTGACGTCAACATTAGCCATTCACAAGGAATACGCTCAACACACCGGACGCTCGTTCGTGATTGCGCACGGAGCCAAAATAAACATGTGTAACATGTATTCGGTCATGGTAATGGGAACTGAACGGTTAAGAAGCAAATATAGTTTTATGTGAGTGCGTTCCGAAACGGAGGTGCTGTAACGTGCAGCCACTCTGCGTCATTTCACTCGCCCCCCCCCTCCTCGTGCGTGTGAAGTGCAGTGTTTCAAGAGCATCACCGGTATCCGAAGAAGAGCGCTCAACCACAAACGCGCCGCCGCAAAACTCGAACGCATGCCACCGCGATAAGCTTATCGGGACGACTCATGCCGCTTCCTGTCCTTGGACATCGAACGTCTCGAGTTCTCATTGCAAGAATGTTCTGGTCATGTCACCGTCGTCTCCCTCAGCGCAACTCTGAGTGCGAGGAACTTCTGGTTCAGGCCAGCTGATCTATATAAGCCACGGTGTCACTCCGAATTNTCAGCGCAACTCTGAGTGCGAGGAACTTCTGGTTCAGGCCAGCTGATCTATATAAGCCACGGTGTCACTCCGAATTGAGAATCTTGAGCCTTTTACGGCCTTTGGCGCTAAAGGCTCTTCACGGTAAAGTGAGCACTTTTGAAATCAACATTTGAAAAATGTCACTGCCCCTACCTAGGTATATTTTAACAGGTACATTGAATGTCACGCGCACAGTAATGTTGGTAACGACACAGAGAAAGTAGTGCCATGTGTTAACGTTAAATTAAAACTGTAAGTAAACATTTGTAGATAATAAAAAAATGTATTTTACTTTTTTAATGCATATTATTGAAAGAATAAAAACATTTGTAAAATGTTTACTTTTCTAAAAAATTTACAGTTGCCCTTTACTGACGCACGCATAAAGTGATCAGGCTCATGATAACGTTAATTGTACGTATGGGGGAAGAACACACAATGTGCATACAAGTAGATCTTAGGCAGGGCTTTCGAAAGTGTTCAATTGACCACGAAGGGTTTAAAGGTGTGCGAAAGCAGCGATGCGACGAAGCGAAGAGCTGCGACGGCAGTGACTAGCGAGAGTGAATGAAGCCTGCGAACTACGAGCATCGGCACAGTGGACAGTGATACTTATGGGCGGGACTTTTCAACTTTATGGGCGAGTGACGGACATTTGCAATGATGGCAATATACAGCTGGGTTGAATATGATGGTGTTAATAATAAGTTTCGATTAAGTAACTGTGGCAAGTGTAAAGTCAGTGATAAGAGATTAACTCTTTCAGACCCAATTTAATTTACTGTTTCAGGTGTTGCAAACAAAAGTATTTATGATGCGTGCTGTACTTAAGTCGACACAACACTTGTTTCGTTGCCACAGCCAATGAGCTGTAGGCTATATGTTCAGCTTCAGTAATATGAGCCAATTGTGACCTGGACCAGTAAGACGGTTTGTGAATGATTTGCCCACATGAAAGATCATTGGACATTGAGCTTTGCAATGTGCAGTACAGACCAAAAATTACCTACACGTGCGTAGTGTACACACAGTTGTGTACACTGGGCCTGAATGGGTTTAATTAGTACTGAGATTAACATTAAACCTTGCGAACGTTGAGAATAATAACTAATAATAATATAAATGGCTAGTTTAATTTTGTAAATAAAGCTGTTTGTATTTTACAGCAATATAAATTAATTTAAAATTTTTAATCGAGTTACTTTATTTCTATTGGGACCTTTATCCTTCACGGGCCCGTACATGCCCTTAGCAATGTGTAAAAGTTCACACTTAACTACGATCATTAAACAGCTAAAATAAATGTAATACTAGTAACTGAAAGTTAACGAAACTAAATTTTAAAAATTCCGTCTATCAGTGCAATAGTATAATTAACAGACAACCACTAGAATTATTACTATATGTCTTCTTAAATATTTAAAGTAAGGGGAGTAGTCTGGCATTTACTTAGGCGTGAGGTTGGGAAGATCATAACATTTTTATATTTCCAAAAAATGTTTCCAATGTGTATTTTAAATCTCTGTTGTTTTATGCATGTTGGAATTACATGTTGGTCGCTGCAAAGGGGGGAGGGTCACAATTCAGATCTATATCTTCATTTTTATTGCAACAAGTAAATTTTAAAAATGTATTGGGTTTCTAAGTAACTCGTAGAGGTATTAAGTAATTTACGATATTTTCTCTTACTTACTATTCATTATTTCACTTCAAATCAGTTTTTATAACTGCCAATAAACTAATAAAATATGTTTAAAATATTTACAAGTAACGTGGAAATATAAAAATTGTAACTATAAAAATTGTTATTTTAAAAATTAATTTAAAATCAACAGACTAATATACAATGTTAATAAACCTCCTTAATTTTAAATTTAGTATAGTAAAACCGAATATTTGAAATTATCGATGTTGATTTTTAACTAATTTACAAGTGAATTGAGAGAAGTTAGAGACCTTAGAGAATAAAGAAACACAATTTCAACATATTCAAATTACGAAGAGTTTAGTTCTAGGCCTCTAAGTATAAGATTGCCCAATTTGCGTAATTTTCTTGCCAAAACGTCGATGGCTATTTCAGGATCTACATCCACGTATATACCAACTGACAGAATGGAGGCTAAGCCATTAAGTCTGTTTTTGGAAAATTAGTTTTTAAAATAACAGACCCCATCAGTCGATGAAGAGCTAGGAATAACATTTCAGCAGTGGGTGTAGTAATACCTAGATAAAATAGCAGTTATTTTTAGAATGGAATGAACGGTGGGGATAGTTCCGTATTCACAGGATTCGAGTGCAGAAACGAAGTCAGGTTAACAGTCCGCCTTGTTCATCCATGTTCTTTTCCACATTTTACGTTCACCATCAAACTTTACAAGGCAGGAATATTTTCTGGGCATTGTTTTGATAAGGTTTCACAACATGGTTTCATTTATGTATCGGTAAGTTTGAAATATTTATCAGGAATAACTTCGCTTCGCCACAACATTCTTGTGAGTGAAAAATCTGATTGTTATTCCTTTGAAAAATGAGTCCAAGAATGGCACGAGCATACACAGTATATACTATTCTGTAAATATTTGTAAAGTTTTTTTTTAATTTTTTGTATATTTACGAATCGTTATATAATACAACTGTATATATATATACAAACAATCAAGAGATAATTGGAAGCTATACTTGTGTAATAAATTGCTTGCAGCTGGAACGCAAAGGATGAGGGTTCAAGTATGGGGGCCAGCAAAGGTTTTAGTTTTATTTTTGGGAATATAATTCGGTATTTTTTTCTCCCTTCCAACTTATGTTTTCATTTCAACTGTTTTCGAAATCATTATAAAACTATATTTATTTCCACTTCTCATTAATATAATTTGAAATTTAATTTTTAATATTACGAACATACGTATTGCAATTTTTACAAGAAAACATTTTGTAACTCTACAAAAAAACAATCTGTAAACGGTTATAAAAAAAATTTATATTCACAATTTAAAAACTTAAAGTGTACATTTCAAGTTCGTTTGTTTTGTAGTTCAGTTTTTACTTTTGAATTAACTACAAGAGTCACTTTAATAGTCATTGCCATAGCCTTAACTGTCGCTTGGGCTTCTGAACAACGGGTACCGAAGGTACCTGTAACGTTGGCTCTCATTTTCTGAAAAATTTTTTAGAAGTGATACAACATGCCAAAAAAAAATTCAATACCACACGTATTAGACTGAAGATATGTACACAATCTTCAGACAAAGCCAAAATGTTGGCTTACTGTTACAACTGATAGTAAAAATTGACTAGTATTACGAGCTTAGGATATAAAAAAATACTTTCTTACTGCGTTTGAATCGCTGCAACTCTGTATTTCTTTCAAAGCTTCGCAAAATGGTACAATCCCTTGAAGAGAAATGTATCCAAGTGCTCTACACAGATACTACTATCACAGGACCTTAAATTACGTGCGCCTCTCACGCCTTCATCTGGTTTGTACACTCAAGAGCCAAAAAAACTGGTATAGGCGTACGTATGCAAATGACAGAAGTATAGAACCAATCAGAGTAAGGCGATTCGGACGGCAGCTAGCTAGATCGGTTACGGCTGCTACAATGGCAGGTTATCAAGATTTAAGTGAGTTTGAACGTGGTGTTATAGTCGGTGCACGAGAGATGGGACATATCATCTCCGAGGTAGCGATAACATTTGGATGTTCACGTACGACCATTTCACGAGTGTACCGTGAATATTGGGAATCCGGTAAAACATCACATCTTTGACATCACTGCGGCCGGAAAAAGATCGTGAAAGAACGGGGCAAACGACGAATGACGAGAATCATTAAACGTGACAGACGTGCAACCCTTTCTCAAATTGGGGCAGATTGGATTTGTGGATTTCCCTGCAGGATTAATGGTGTGAATTGCCTCCTGCATACCTTCAGACATTAGTCGAGTCCATGCCACGTCGTCTTGCGGAACTTCTGCGTGCTCGGGGTGCCCTGCACGATATTAGGCAGGTGTACCATTTTTTTTGGCTCTTCAGTGTACATATGCTGCTTTAGAACTTATTCCGTAACGTACATCTACTCCTTTTTTAGTGGCCTTTAACAAAACCTGAAAACCATACGTCTTTAACCAATATAAAATTTGTGTACACGATTGTGCAGATATTGTGCACAGTTATGTTCAGCCGGTACTGTTCACTGCTAAGCTCAGTGCTTTGAATAACTGCTTCGTAAATCGCGATAGTGCTTTTAGGTTATAAACGATTCATATCACTATCGCCGAACGCAAAGTTTAAAATTCGTGGACTGCGATATCAAAACAAGTTATGTGCCCACTTAGATACAGCACGCATAACAATTATTATTATTTTCAATACCTGAAACTTAAGTTCAGTTGGTTCGGAAAGGGATGAATGAAATGTTTCCAATCTTTTGTGTTAGTCAGACTGTGAATTTGTGAGTCGATGATACACAGATTATACCTTCGTAACAGCTAATAAATAGCAACTGATACGTATCTGTCTCATAGCATAGTTTTCGCAGTTAGCAAAATGAGACTTCGGTACCCAACTTACCACTCCAATGTTCAAGGGCTTTTAAGGGCGCCTTTTTTTACGGCATTTTGGGTGTCTGAGGTCGACAAGCGAGGAAGCGCTGAGGGCGACACAAATAAGCTTATCAAATGCTTTCTCATAGTTTTTCTTCACTTTAAACAATACGAATATAACGTATGAAACGGAAATATGCATTCGGAAGTAATATTCTAAATCAGACATTGCCCACAAATATTGATATACTCTTATTTTAAATAACAACCATACGACTGAAGTTCTTTTCATCGTGTGGCAACTTGAACAGCGGCCATTATTAAGGATATTTGTAGGCTGAAATTATTTTTTTAAGGTAACTACATATTAATGAAAAAACGTTACAAATTAATAATTAACATAATATTATAATAAATAATATTATAGTTATATATAATATACTAAAATTATAAAAAATAAATATAAAAGTTAATTAATTTTGTCAAGAAGAAATATATAAAACAAATACGTAACTAAATATAGCATTGAGTACGTACAAATGCCAATAACACGAGTTTGCGTTTTTTCTCAGTACTACCGAACGGAGCTTGCAAATACAGAGGTTGTAAAGACGCGTGTGAATTGCGCGGTAGTAACTTTAATTGAGTGACATGATTCCGATAGGGTTCGCCTCGACGTCCCTGAAGGACGACATTGAATGGGAAAATAAGATGAAGCAACGCGAGNCATGATTCCGATAGGGTTCGCCTCGACGTCCCTGAAGGACGACATTGAATGGGAAAATAAGATGAAGCAACGCGAGAAGAGGGAGTACCCCGAGAAAACCTGCCTGCCAATTGCAGCATCCCCTTGGTTTTTCATACGCAAAATGCTGAGGGTGACACCTGTGGGAATCGAACCCGAATCACTTTGAGGAAGCCCAGTGAGCTGTCCATGGACCCACTCCAGTCCAAGTGATAATTTCTTATACCTTTATAAATATAAGATGGGTTTGCCCTCCTAAAAGACGGAGTAAGCTTTATGTTCTCCTAGTTACCTAAAAAGCTTTTGGTACGATATATAATGGAAATTAATATTTATTTTAATGTTTGTTTTTCCTCGATAGCATTAAAAGAAAAAAACAAAATATGACCATGTTGCATCAAAAAAGCCGGCATTTCATTCAAACTCTTTTCAAGGGCTCAAATCACACATTGGTTTTTGTTGTTAAAAAAATTTGAGCAAAGGCTGACTTCTAACAGAAAATGTGAACNAGGGCTCAAATCACACATTGGTTTTTGTTGTTAAAAAAATTTGAGCAAAGGCTGACTTCTAACAGAAAATGTGAAAATTTGTGACAAATTACTGAAACTGTGGATGGCCTTGTCGCAGTATTACCACTGCGTGTTCAAGGTCGTAGGACTTGGCTTATGGAGAATCGCGTGCGAAGTCCATATCAGATGAGGCGCGGCCTTAATTGTGGAAGAATTATTCATTAATGTATTGCATGCGTGCGGGTCGATCTCCTAGACGGCCCGTGAGAGAACGAGAGCCTGTCATTTCTCAGTAGACTAGACTTCATGAAACTGTATGTTAGGTTCATGTGTGCCAGTGAGTCTCCGCTCAACCGACACGCCCTGCAAGACTCTGAGACAACAGTAAACGTTTAGCAACAAGTACGGTAACAGACTACTTAACCCTACCCTGACCACGTCATTGAAGAAGAGAAACCGAGATTGCATCGACAAAAATCTTATTTTATATACTATGAAACCTTTACTAGCAAATCACACGTGGGGAATTTTGCCTGGCGGTGCCGCTGGTTGGTAGGTTTTCTCTGGGATCTCCCGTTCCCCCCGCCCCCTGCATCCCGCTGCTGCTCCGCACTCACCTCGCGTCTCCCTCGTTTGCTCTCAAGAACTCCACCTCAAGAGCCGCCCAAATCTCTCTACTCCAATTCCATTCTGTAAAGACGCTCTGGCATTGTATAGGGACCAATGAAGATGTGTCTCTGCTACGTGATATCAACTACGGAATACAGTCTCAACAGTGAATGGTACCTCTTACACGTAAGGGATTTCCCTCGTTGGTCAATGTTTTGTTCTGTATACAATGCAGACCATTAAATATGCTCTTTTTGTGACGTCCAAGATTCGGGACATTTTGATAGAGAAGGTTAAATTGTAATATCAACTGCGTTGGAATCAGGCAAAGTCATACGACGTCAGTTACACCNTGCATCGACAAAAATCTTATTTTATATACTATGAAAACTTTACTAGCAAATCACACGTGGGGAATTTTGCCTGGCAGTGCCGCTGGTTGGCGGGTTTTCTCGGGGATCTCCCGTTCCCCCCGCCCCCTGCATCCCGCTGCTGCTCCGCACTCACCTCGCGTCTCCCTCGTTGGCTCTCAAGAACTCCACCTCAAGAGCCGCCCAAATCTCTCTACTCCAATTCCATTCTGTGAAGACGCTCTGCCATTGTATAGGGACCAATGAAGACGTGTCTCTGCTACGTGATACTACGGAATACAGTCTCAACAGTGAATGGTACCTCTTACACGTAAGGGATTTCCCTCGCTGGTCAATGTTTTGTTCTGTATACAATGCAGACCATTAAATATGCTCTTTTTGTGACGTCCAAGATTCGGGGCATTTTGATAGAGAAGGTTAAATTGTAATATCAACTGCGTTGGAATCAGGCAAAGTCATACGACGTCAGTTACACCNCATTTTGATAGAGAAGGTTAAATTGTAATATCAACTGCGTTGGAATCAGGCAAAGTCATACGACGTCAGTTACACCAAGTGGGTTTAGAAGTCTTACAGTCCACTCATGGTTACTTCCAACTTTTCTGAAGCCCTAATAATGTTCCATTTTCAGAGCTTTCCTCGGCCTCGTGCAACCAAAGCTTTAAATTAACTAAGTTTGTGAGCAATAAGATAAATAACATTTCGCGTGAGAACTACTTTTTACAAGGCATTACCAAAACACTTATTTTCTCTCTGATTTTATTAATTCTTTATGAGGTATAAACGAAAAATTGAAGTGTATAAATAAAATAATTAGTTCAATTTAACCAAAAAATTAGATACTTTTATGTGAGCTTGTGATACGTAAAATATTTATGAAACAACCAAACACGTGATTATACAAAGGTTTCATTTTGGAAATGTGAAAATGCTGCTAAAACACTATACATGCTATATAGGCTGTAAACTGAGCACTTTTGAGAGCCCGGCTTAAAATCTACGTGCTTGAACAATGCGTATTTTTCCGCCATATGTAAAATTTACATTGCCATATGCCTGATCGCTTTATTCATGTGTTGGTCCAGTAGAACTGTAAAATTATTATAATAGTAAAAATTTCACTAATGTGTTAATTACACTAGATGCGTTAAAATAGAATAAAACAAAAGGAATTATTTAAATTTTTTGAAATGTTTTCTTGACACTTTTAATTTAGCGTTAAGACATAGAACTACTTTCTCTTTGTCGGTACCAACTTAACGGGACGCATGCCAGTCACTGCTACTGTCGAAATATGTGAATAATAAGTCCATTTCTAAAGCATCCANCCAACTTAACGGGACGCATGCCAGTCACTGCTACTGTCGAAATATGTGAATAATAAGTCCATTTCTAAAGCATCCATTGCCCACAAATGCATATGACAATTTCCAATAATGGCCTATTGGTTCCATCCTAGCCTTTGCTATGGAACGATAAATGTTTTACAGGTTCAAAACTGCGCGAAGGCCGTTTAAAGGCAGGTTTAAAATTCATTCAATTTTCAAAGTAGCCATTGTCCATGATCATTAAATACGATTTAATTCATTTGAAGGAAAATGCGTGGTTTCAGAAAGATTTAATTTCTGCAGGCAATGCTCGTGGCCAACGGTAACGTCCTAACCAGAGTTCTTACAGCTATATTAAGACATGAACTCCATACACATTTCTGGCTGTTTCTCGACGATCATTGCACACGGACAAGGGATCCTTTGGAANCCAACTTAACGGGACGCATGCCAGTCACTGCTACTGTCGAAATATGTGAATAATAAGTCCATTTCTAAAGCATCCCTTGCCCACAAATGCATATGACAATTTCCAATAATGGCCTATTGGTTCCATCCTAGCATTTGCTATGGAACGATAAATGTTTTACAGGTTCAAAACTGTGCGAAGGCCGTTTAAAGGCAGGTTTAAAATTCATTCAATTTTCAAAGTAGCCATTGTCCATGATCATTAAATACGATTTAATTCATTTGAAGGAAAATGCGTGGTTTCAGAAAGATTTAATTTCTGCAGGCAATACTCGTGGCCAACGGTAACGTCCTGACCAGAGTTCTTACAGCTAGATTAAGACATGAACTCCATACACATTTCTGGCTGTTTCTCGACGATCATTGCACACGGACAAGGGATCCTTTGGAAATGGACTGCTCGTATGCAAGTAGGAGGAGTGATATTTTTCAAGGGAATTCTTTTTTTTTTTTTAAGGTTGCTTACTTTAGCGTGAGCAGCCTTTAGAAACTCATTCGTACTCGGGAGTGCGATTCGCCCGGGTTGGAGCAGCCTTAATTGCACGCGGCGGAGCCACGGCCGGTCGCGTGACGTCACTTCCCCCTCCCCCTCAACGGTAGCGAGGGGTCCGGAAGGATGGTGGAGTTGAAGCAGGAAGGGTGGAGGGGTAGCGAGGGTCGATATCGCAGATGCCGCGCGATACGTCAATCCGGCGCCCTCGGCAGCTATCTGCATCCGCCGCGATCGACCGCTCGCTCGCCCCGCCGTTATTTCGAGAGGCG
>NQII01002038.1:366003-400061 GCA_002778355.1 Clitarchus hookeri
CGTGCGGCCAACACGCCCCGATACGCCAGCTTGCGCCTCGCGAGACGACTGCAGCGTCGATACTTCATAAGTGTAGGCTAGAGTCCGGCTGGCAGCTGCGCAGACACTTATTACTCAGTACCAACACTCAACACCTATTTCGCCACTACTGCGACGTCACTCATCACCACAGTCCTGTGTTTATTGACTTTATCAACATACTTCTCTATGGAGAAAGTAATTTAGAAATCTCGCGCTCCTCAGTTCTGTTAGTTATCTATGGCAAAAAATTATAATTTTAAATAATCAATCAGTTTTTTTACACAATGAAATCAGTTTTTTTTTTAAAGAATATTGATACAGCTTTTGAATTTAGTATTAGAAGACTTAACCGGAGTACTGTAAGTATTAATTTTTTTACTTCTCACTCATGTTCCTGAAGGTCCCAGAATTAAGAGGTATACTAGAATAATTTACGTGTGATCTATCACGTTACAGTACATTTGTCGAAACTACTCGCTTTATGAATGAAAACATACTTCTTATTTCCAAGTTTTATTGTAACAGAGTTATATAGGTTGTTCCGTAAAAGCAGAAAATAAAAAACGAGTATCCTATTTTAATCCTAACGGAGGTACGCGACCGTGAAAGGGTCTATTATCCACGCATACAGCGCGTCTCAGTTTTAGATTGCGGTGTAAGGTGTAGGCCTAATGGACATTCACTCTCTCGCTTCCCAACACACGGTCTGTCGTTAGCGCTATATTTTTTTTTCAGCTTGCGCTGTTGCCCAATTAGTTACCATTCATAACCTCAAAATTACGCCTTTATCGTTGCATGCGCGCCTTGCAATCAGAACAAGAGAATTCCTCTCGAGCTCCTGTTTTAAAGGAGCCGGTTTGCTTTGCTGACGCAAGGCTGGATTCTCTCACGAGTTATCATGGTAAACAGATAAAATTCTCTTCATCAGCCCGTTTCCTTTGCCGTTCATTGGTTACTCGGCCTGCCAGTTACGTCGCTAAGCTGAAGCAATCTGGCAACGTGATCGCCATTCCCGCTGTGCTGCAATGTAAGAATGAGACGATCTATAGCAGTCTTGCGAAACTGTGTGGAATTCCACAAAATGTGCGAAATCTCTGTTGTGTTGATTTTTTCTGTGGGATGAATGACCATGTGGAATTTGTGCTGAATTTACAACTCCGAATGAAATCTTACAAAAAAGCTAACTTTCTCGCGAAATGTACTCATGGTACTTTTTATTATCATTTGAATTGGTCACTCCGTCAATCCTTCCATTCAAAAAACCTATTTTATATAAATAACGTTTCCACGAACAGCAAAGATAACAAGCTCAAGCTATGTTCTTAAAGGTACAAAGATGGATTCTCAAAAAAATTGGCGTTGGGTACAGAAATTTATATCACCATCTGTAGTAAAATTTTCGTTGTTTATAACTGTGCAAGACAATGTGGGATGTTGTATTATATAGTTGTGTGTGGAAATGTGTCGTCTTCATTTGTGGATATCTGTGGATTTTGAGGTGGCAACACTGATATCCGATCCAGCCATTCTAGTTTCGTTTTCCACGGTTTTCGAAAATGACTCCAGGAAACACCCGGGATAGTACCTTCCTACAGGTAATGGCTGCTTACATCTCCGATACTAATCGCCCGATGTGGGGCCGCGGTGGCTGAGCGGTTAGCCTGCTCGCCTGCCACCAAGGCGAACCGGATTCAATCCCCGGCTGGGTCACTCCCGAGTTTTTGCAAGTGGGAATCGTGCCGAACGATGCAGCTGGTCGGCGGGTTTTCTCGGGGATCTCCCGTTTCCTCTGCTCTTGCATCCAGACGCTGCTTCATTCTCGCCACATTTCACCCTCATCGGCTCTCAAGACCTCGTTGTTAAGAGCCGCCCAAATCTCTCAACTCAACTCAACTTAATCGTCCGAACTACTGTTTTCATTTGTAATGATCCCTTTTTCAACAAGACGTTAGGCAAGGCTTGCATTATTTCTGAATGTATTTATGTTACACTTTCATACATTACGCCTGTTTGTCTTCAGCATTGGTGCCCGTATACTTGGGGTGCAAACAGAGTTGCAGTGTGTTTGTAATAGGCCTACACGTTGTAAATAAAACAAATAATTTTATGTGTACACAATGCGTTTCCACATAGAAATGAATAAAAATTTACACTATGGTGGAATAAATTTTTTAACATATCACCCGTACTGTAAAGACTTTTTTTTAACTTTTTCATTATAACTTTTATACTTAAAATATTTTGGGTGAAGACATACGAAACTACTATAGGATTCTGCACTGAAATTTACTACATACTTTCCATCAATAAAATTACAAGGACAATGCTTTAAAGTTCCATACTAAATTTTACAAAATGTGAAGCCTACGCGCCATTTCGGAACCTTGCGCGTAGTAGCAATGGAGCATTTAAAGCGAGTGCCACTGTCGCCCTTATCGCTTCCTTGCTGTCGTTTTTGTGCATCAATAGTGGTAAATATCTTCAAGTAGACGATTTGACTGACTCTTTTTAGACATTTTTCATTTATTGAATAAATCTTAGAGGGTTTAGTACTGCTGTTTTCACAAAAGCTATAATTTTATTTTTTATGTTTGTTTTTAAAAACATTTTAGAACACCAACGCACATACAACAAAATAAAGTACATCTATCTTGCTACTGATAATCTCTGAGAGCATAAAATATTTATAAATAATGTCACATATANTCTATGGAGAAAGTAATTTAGAAATCTCGCGCTCCTCAGTTCTGTTAGTTATCTATGGCAAAAAATTATAATTTTGAATAAAAAATTAATCAGTTTTTTTCACACAATGAAATCAGTTTTTTTTTTTAAAGAATATTGATACAGCTTTTGGATTTAGTATTAGAAGACTTAACCGGAGTACTGTAAGTATTAATTTTTTTACTTCTCACTCATGTTCCTGAAGGTCCCAGAATTAAGAGGTATACTAGAATAATTTACGTGTGATCTATCACGTTACAGTACATTTGTCGAAACTACTCGCTTTATGAATGAAAACATACTTCTTATTTCCAAGTTTTATTGTAACAGAGTTATATAGGTTGTTCCGTAAAAGCAGAAAATAAAAAACGAGTATCCTATTTTAATCCTAACGGAGGTACGCGACCGTGAAAGGGTCTATTATCCACGCATACAGCGCGTCTCAGTTTTAGATTGCGGTGTAAGGTGTAGGCCTAATGGACATTCACTCTCTCGCTTCCCAACACACGGTCTGTCGTTAGCGCTATATTTTTTTTTCAGCTTGCGCTGTTGCCCAATTAGTTACCATTCATAACCTCAAAATTACGCCTTTATCGTTGCATGCGCGCCTTGCAATCAGAACAAGAGAATTCCTCTCGAGCTCCTGTTTTAAAAGAGCCGGTTTTCTTTGCTGACGCAAGGCTGGATTCTCTCACGAGTTATCATGGGACGTAAACAGATAAAATTCTCTTCATCAGCCCGTTTCCTTTGCCGTTCATTGGTTACTCGGCCTGCCAGTTACGTCGCTAAGCTGAAGCAATCTGGCAACGTGATCGCCATTCCCGCTGTGCTGCAATGTAAGAATGAGACGATCTATAGCAGTCTTGCGAAACTGTGTGGAATTCCACAAAATGTGTGAAATCTCTGTTGTGTTGATTTTTTCTGTGGGATGAACGACTATGTGGAATTTGTGCTGAATTTACAACTCCGAATGAAATCTTACAAAAAGATAACTTTCTCGCGAAATGTACTCATGGTACTTTTTATTATGACTTGAATTGGTCACTCTGCCAATCCTTCCATACGAAAAATAACCTATTTTACATAAATAACGTTTCCACGCACAACAAAGATAACAAGCTAAAACTTTGTTCTTAAAGGTACAAAGTTTAATTCTCAAAAAATTGGCGTTGGGTACAGAAATTTATGTCAGTATCTATAGTGAAATAATCGTTGTTTATAACTGTCCAAGACAATGTGGGATGTTGTATTATATAGTTGTGTGTGGAAATGTGTCGTCTTCATTTGTGGATATCTGTGGATTTTTAGGTGGCAACACTGATATCCGATCCAGCCATTCTAGTTTCGTTTTCCACGGTTTTCGAAAATGACTCCAGGAAACACCCGGGATAGTACCTTCCTACAGGTAATGGCTGCTTACATCTCCGATACTAATCGCCCGATGTGGGGCCGCGGTGGCTGAGCGGTTAGCCTGCTCGCCTGCCACCAAGGCGAACCGGATTCAATCCCCGGCTGGGTCACTCCCGAGTTTTTGCAAGTGGGAATCGTGCCGGACGATGCAGCTGGTCAGAGGGTTTTCTCGAGGATCTCCCGTTTCCTCTGCTCTTGCATCCAGACGCTGCTCCATTCTCGCCACATTTCACCCTCATCGGCTCTCAAGACCTCGTTGTTAAGAGCCGCCCAAATCTCTCAACTCAACTCAACTTAATCGTCCGAACTACTGTTTTCATTTGTAATGATCCCTTTTTCAACAAGACGTTAGGCAAGGCTTGCATTATTTCTGAATTTATTTATGTTACACTTTCATACATTACGCCTGTTTGTCTTCAGCATTGGTGCCCGTATACTTGGGGTGCAAACAGAGTTTCAGTGTGTTTGTAATAGGCCTACACGTTGTAAATAAAACAAATAATTTTATGTGTACACAATGCGTTTCCACATAGAAATGAATAAAAATTTACACTATGGTGGAATAAATTTTTTAACATATCACCCGTACTGTAAAGACTTTTTTTTAACTTTTTCATTATAACTTTTATACTTAAAATATTTTGGGTGAAGACATACGAAACTACTATAGGATTCTGCACTGAAATTTACTACATACTTTCCACCAATAAAATTACAAGGACAATGCTTTAAAGTTCCATACTAAATTTTACAAAATGTGAAGCCTACGCGCCATTTCGGAACCTTGCGCGTAGTAGCAATGGAGCATTTAAAGCGAGTGCCACTGTCGCCCTTATCGCTTCCTTGCTGTCGTTTTTGTGCATCAATAGTGGTAAATATCTTCAAGTAGACGATTTGACTGACTCTTTTTAGACATTTTTCATTTATTGAATAAATCTTAGAGGGTTTAGTACTGCTGTTTTCACAAAAGCTATAATTTTATTTTTTATGTTTGTTTTTAAAAAATTTTAGAACACCAACGCACATAAAACAAAATAAAGTACATCTATCTTGCTACTGATAATCTCTGAGAGCATAAAATATTTATAAATAATGTCACATATAATAATAATTGTGGTATATGACCAGTGGAACAAGCACTATTGCCACTTCCAGTAGGATTGCACGAGCAATGACCTCTACAAAATACGTACTAAAGTCAAGAGAGATGAAGTATCATACAAGTGGAGAGACATAAAATGTCTATTTAACTATTTGAGTTTTAAGATGGTCAATCAGGTTATAACAGAAGGGAAAAAGAGAAAATATTGTGNGACCAGTGGAACAAGCACTATTGCCACTTCCAGTAGGATTGCACGAGCAATGACCTCTACAAAATACGTACTAAACTCAAGAGAGATGAAGTATCATACAAGTGGAGAGACATGAAATGTCTATTTAACTATTTGAGTTTTAAGATGGTCAATCAGGTTATAACAGAAGGGAAAAAGAGAAAATATTGTGNAAATGTCTATTTAACTATTTGAGTTTTAAGATGGTCAATCAGGTTATAACAGAAGGGAAAAAGAGAAAATATTGTGACTTTGTAAGTGCGTATTTATTTTAAACATTAATATTCCAGATTATTTGCATCGATGAGGTGCCCTGCAGTAAGCTGAAATGTAGGCAACCCTCCCAGCACGCGCATCGCAAAAGAGTGAGTGAGTGAAGAGATTTGGACGGCTCTTTAACAGCTGGGTCTTGAGAGCCGATGAGAAAGATTGAAGGGAGTATGGAGCAGCGCCGGAATGAAAGGGTGGGGGAAACGGGAGACCCCCGATAAAACCCGCCGAACAACAGCATCGTCCGTCACGATCTCCACACGCAAAAATGCGGGAGTACCCGGCCGGGGATGGAATCCGGTTCGCCTTGGTGGGAGGCGAGCAGGCTAACCGCTCAGCCACCGCGGCCCCCCGCATCGCAAGTCATACGGACACTGCCTAACCGCTAAGGCATGAATATTCACACCTTGCCTCGTGTAAACAGTTTGCTTGTTAAGATGCGTGTCTGGGAGTCTTATAAGAAGGATACTTTTATGTTAACTGTGGCACGTAGATTAATAATTAAAAGTAATTACATCAGCAAGCAATGTAGTCTCAATGATAGGTGGTTTGAAGGTGGGTGTTTATGTCGGTAAAAAATTATTCCAGACTTGCATCTATTATTTTATTTTAAATGTAATTCCAGTAGCATAACGATCCTTAGAAAATCGTAGGGTTTGATATTTCGCAACTAAAATACTGTTGACGGTGGCATGACTCCCTTGGGACTCGAAATAGGCCATGCAGTCTCCATTAGAGGCATATCGCCAACAAACAATCACTGCACATCAGTTGAGTTCCTTGCGCGTAGAGACTAAGATGAGGCACGAGGAGCGTGAACCTTGGCCACCCCTGGTGATCTCGGGCCTGCAAGCTTCGAAAACGCAGAGAAATATCNGAGGCACGAGGAGCGTGAACCTTGGCCACCCCTGGTGATCTCGGGCCTGCAAGCTTCGAAAACGCAGAGAAATATCGCCAACAAGAGCCGCGATGACTGAAGAGTTGCGATCTGACCGACCTTCGCGTGGTGTGTAGCAAAGCAAGCAATTACCTTTATAAATTATTTATTGTCAACTTTCGGAGAAACCTAATAAATGCATGGTTGCCTGTAACGTTCGTTTCAAGAACAAAGTCTTAGGTTAGATCCAGCTAAGAAGTGAGGTAAAAATGTTTTACACCCTGGGCCTCTAGAGTTTTATTAGGCAACAGCGTGAAAATAATATAGTATTTCAACTCAACGTGAATCTTTAGTCCCGTAGCAACAAAAAAAAAAGGCAGTATTCTGGGGCAAATACCAATTTAAACAGGACTTCCGAATAAAAAAACTATACCTATGCCAGGTCAGAAATTGGGGTTCTTCGCTTCTTTCTTGATTAATATTCTGTCTTCCAGACGTGCCGTGCCTTGGTTTAACAGTGATTGGCACGTGAACAATCGCGCGCAAAGAGAAAATAAGCTAAGACAGCAATTTCTTTAAAACTGAATGTATGCTGAGAAAAAGGTTTTGTTGACTCAAGAAAAGTTTTTTTGGCCTTGATCAAATTAATTGTTTTTATAGGGTCAATGAAATATTTTGTTATTGAAACCAAATTAATTTGTTGTTATTTGGTTGTTCCAAATTGTAATATTTGGTTGGTGCATTTAAATATTTGTTTGGCTCTAAGTACATTANTATATATATACACACTTAATATTGTTAGATCTTCCTCTAGACATTTCCAGATATTACTAACTTTTCGATCTGTCGCAAATAATTAATTTGGCCACCACTACATCTTCTGATAATCACCAGATCTGGTGAGAAATTCACCAAGTTGGCAACTCTGCATACATGAACGGTCTTACCGCTTGAAAGTTCGTAACCATCCGTTGCGATAGCTACTACATCCTGGCGTGAATACAGGGCTGACAGCCATCAGGGGCACAATCTCTCCCGTGACGCTACTTGACTTGCAGCTGAAACACTTCCCCGCTATATACAGGATGTTTAACAGGTCGGTCGGCCGAGGAGATTCACTGCCAGACGTATTGTTTATTCATTAGCTCCGGCTCCACCAACTCCTCCTCCTACAGGTGGTTATAGGCAAAAGCCGTTGGGGAGGGGGGAGTTGAGTGAATGAGTGAAGAAATTTGGACGGCCCTTAACATCGAGCTATTGAGATCCGTTGAGGGTCAAGCGGAAGTATGGAGCAGTGCCGTAATGAAGGGTTGGGGGGAAAGGAAGATCCCCGAGAAAACCAGTCGGTCAGCGGCATCGTCTGGCACGGTTCCTACTTGCGAAAATTCGAGAGCGAATTCATCGGGAATCGAACCCTGTTAGCCTAGGTGGAAGGCAAGTATTCTAACCACTACACCCCCGCGGCCCAGGGAGAAGAGTTCATTTCCCTATTTACAGGTCCGAAGTCCTGATTCGTGGTATGAGAAAAGGGGGAAGGTGGTCACAGTCTCATCGTAATGTTAGGAAAAACTAATAAATTGAAAAATGTAATAAAGTATTTTAAGCAAATATGATATAGTTTTATTTTAGTTTTAAAACATTCACAAGACAGTTTCTTGCAATTGTTATGGTTTTTTGGGAGGGATATTCCATGTACCTCGTGTCCCTCCCCTCCCCTCCCCTTTTTTCCCCCACCCGTTTTCCCCCTCTTGATCTGCTCCTGATTGTAACCTCAGCTGACGTCAAGCGGCTGTCGTAAGGAAATGAGCGAAGAAAATGTTCGCGAGTTCATTTGAACAAAGGCAAGGCTACTTCTACTACAGGCTGGGAAGATCAACGTCAAAAGTTAGGCAAAGGGAAAATTTTCGCCACTAGGTAAGCGCTAGTGTCGGCAAGGTGCCACATTTTCTCTATTTTCCACGTTAAAAAAAAGGATATTTACAATATTCAGAAATAAATTTTAAAATAACTTGGTAACTAAATAAAATTGTTCTCCAAGTAAATACACTTGCGATACGAGCATAGTCTTGCACGCTAAATTAAATTAAGAAGGCAAAATTACCGATGCCTCACCAGGGATTATAAACTAAGGTTAATGTAGATTACACAAAGCTAGTTTCAAACCTAACATCGCCAAGAATCTCGGTGACCGTGAAAATTTTTTTAAATAACTGTACATAAGTTTTTATTTTATTTTAAATATTGTACATGCTCTGAGGAAGCATTTTCATGACGTTATCTTATGAACACCCAACATTGTTTTTAGATATAAATTCGTATGTGTAAACCGCTTTTTACGAAACAAATCCTCGTTTATCGCATAAATTTTGAATTAATTTTTTTCCTTTTTTCCATATAAAAAATAACTATGTAGGAAAATTGTCAAGGCTTGTTTTCCGTAGTATTTAGGCTGTTAGTGCCAGGGGGGGGGGTGCAAGAACCTCACTCTAAGTTGGCATGTTTATCTCGTTTGCCCGCGGGAGGACTGACAAATGGGATGCTGCGACCTCGGTCGATGCTTGTTTTCAGATTGGCCCTCTCGACCTCTTGGCACTGAGAGAAGCTCCCTCAGCAAGTGCTCAGCCAACAACCTCACCCTTAAGACATTTTTGCGGGTAGCAGGTCATGGAACAAAGCGATACGGAAAGTACTATAATCATGCAAGTGCGAAATCGACGTTATTTTTTCTGGTAACACATGATACTTCAAACACTCCTGTAGTTTTTACAATAGTCCATTTACGGTTAGTTCCAACTTTTCTGAAGCCCTCCTAAAGTTCTACTTCCAGAACATTCCTCCGCCTCATGCACGCAAAGCTTAACCAAGTCGTTAAAATCATACGAAAGGGATAACTCACCACATTCGTGCCAACTCACTTTAATAATATATTCCATAAGAAGTATTTCTTACTAGGTATTACCAACTCGCCTATTTTCTCTCTGCTTTATTCATGTTTATTAATAATGGAATATTATAATTTATAAATAAAATATAAGTAAAAAAATATTTAAAAATAAGTCATTTTTATATTATCAAATGTATAATACGCTTGTGATACACTGCATATTTAGGAAACAACCAAACACGTTTTACATGGGGAGATTTTTTTCCATACGTTTGATTCAAAAACTGCGAAGAAACCGTGAATAAACTATGCTCACAGAGTAGTTAATGTTACAGAGGTGAAACAGCCGGTAATGCCGCGAAATTCATTCACAAACGCCAGCAAAATGGCGTGGCTTGTCAGCAATGTGTCTGAACGCGGTTCGACAATAACTAGCCATGCAGCAACAGAGCCAATAGGGAATCTTTCGCAGCGCACAGTACCTAATCAGCATCACGGCCCGTTTCCCATAGCCTCGCGCAGCCAATCAGAGAACAAGCACGCCTACATCAAAGGAACCGCCACGACACTTCGTCTCTGTACAATTATCTACTCTGTGTTACTGCATTGGCACTGCTTATGTCCAAACAAATATTGTAGCGGTGGGTTCTTCGAATCATGTCTCACTAAGGGTTCCACTCTAAGTTTCTCCTTTCGACGAAATTAGTACACTCATTATTTGCAAATATACCACACCAATGTATACTTACAGTGAGAAACCGCGAATATACAATGTCCGCGGTAAACTGAGCACCTTTGAAAGCCCTGCTTAGGATCTACTTGCTGATTACATTGTATTTTTCCGCTGTACATTAATATAACATTAATATGTACCTAATCACTCTATTCATCCGCCATTCAAGTTGAAATTGTGGAACTGTTAGGCATGATAATGTGTTACTTATATGCCAGTACTTAATATAATGTGAATAAAACAAGCAACACTTATCTCACTACACATAAATTTAAGCATTGCATTCGCAGTACAACATCGAATCTTAGGACTGTGTCTATTTATTGGCTGCCAACTTAACTGAGATCGCGCATGTCAATGTGCACTGAAACATATATGTATAATTATGGATGGTGACTCATTTTTTCAAAGGTTGGTTTCAAAACTACTTACTTTATTGTGGACAGCATATAGTAAAGTTTTTACCATACATTGTCCTCAGAAAAAATTATTTTTCAAAATTTAATTAAGCAATATAAACATACTGTACATGACCTAACAAACGAACATCACCATTCGTACCAACCAACTTTCTAAATACCCATATAGCATCACCTAACTCAAACTTGAGCTTAGGTATAGAATATGTACAATACAGGAGAAGGTGAAATAGTAATAACAGAATTTGAAGTAACAACGAACTCATTTATAGCAAACGTCTTCCAACATATTATGTCTCTTGAATCTATTTGACTCAAGTAATTAACACTAGTCACTGTGCTGTTGTGTGGATGTCTATAAAAGCATAACTCCAGTATACCAGATCCATTGTGTGCAGTCATTCCTTGTCGAGCGAATCTAAACATTTAACTTAACAGTCTGTAGCTTTCTTCTACTGTAGTTACTTGCTTCACAAACACATTATCGTCCTTCATAATATCACAATCTTACGTCTGTGAAGGTGAAGCCAGGTGAGTATGGAGCAGTGCCAGAATGAAAGGGTAGAAGAAACGGGAGATCCCCGAGAAAACCCGCCAACCAACGACATCGTCCGGCACGATTCCCACTTGCGAAATCCAGGTGTGGTCCGGTCAGGGATTGAACCTGGTTAGCCTTGGTGGAGGTATGCAGTATTCACGAGTTGGCAGCCGTGAGTTGGACTATGCCCTTCCTGCTGAACACGAAGAAAAGGGAAAGGAGGCGGGCAGTTCGCTCGCATAGAGCAACGGCTTCACGCTAACTAACAAGGCTTGCAATATTTCGCACATCAAATATACATTCTAGAATAAATATGTATTATTCCAACAGAGAGAGACTGCATATTAATTTATCACGTAAAACTTTCTTAAGTTGCAAAAATAATTCACGAATGCGTATTTTTTAAAAATATTTTACAAACTTTAATATTCGGGAAAAAAATAAACACACTTTTGTCTTTAGCCCATTCGATAATACACACAAGGGCACACTGACAGTGGGGTCCAGGTTCGACACTTGAGAAAAATATACATGTTACCCTACTGAAGAAAGAAATATACACGTTGCGTACTGATTTACGAAAAACAGACATAACGTACTAATGAGGGCAAACAGAACATACTGATGAAAAATATTATACCCGTTACCATACTGCTTCGTAAAAAAAATACAAAACAANTGTTGCGTACTGATTTACGAAAAACAGACATAACATACTAATGAGGGCAAGCAGAACATACTGATGAGGGCAAACAGAACATACTGATGAAAAATATTATACCCGTTACCATACTGCTTCGTAAAAAAAATACAAAACAATTCCTTTAAAAAATAAAACTCCAGGCACATACTTTCCGAAAACCTTAAAACAAAATTAAAGCCGTGTCTGGAAACTGCATAGACCAGATCTCTTCGGTGTAAATCCGCCAATGATGGGTTCGCCGCGTAGGTCCTCGAGGTAATACATGCGTGGGTACGAGCGTCGTATACGCATTACCTTGTACAACTGCATTTGTGGAGAAATCCGCACCAAGTCACCGATCTCAACTTTAGGCTTGCGTCAGTCCTTCCTCTTCAGAATAGCCTACACGGTCCGAACAAGGGAGTCGTTTTTCACATCTTCGGGCTTCATGCGAGTGGCAGAATGAACGGTAGAACTGTACTCGCGAACGAGTTGTGGGAGTATATCCAACCACTTGTAGTTTCCGTTCGCCGTTACATGTCTCCACAGTTTAGCTTTGAGGGTCCTGTGAAAACGCTCGACGATGCTGGCCTCGAGCCCAGGGTATGTAGAATAATGATTTATGCCACCCTTTTCCATCAGTGCATGAAAAGTTGAATCAAAATATATTTTATCATCGTCGGTGTGGAGATTTCTCGGTGTGCGTCCTTCGCGCAACACATCCGCCACGGTTTTCGTGACGTCGTGCGCATTCTTCGACTTGAGCAGCCAGGCATACATGGAAAAAGTATCGATTATGGTTCAAATGCAACGGTGACCTTTATTCACACGAGAAAAGTCTTGCATTTTGATCAGGTCGGATTGGAAAGTATCGGCCAGCCCTTTCATAACGTGTTTTCCGCGTAGGTAATTTATCCTAGCGTATTTGTGCAGCTCGTCAGCTACTGCATACTTGCTCCGCGAGTTCTTCGATGGTGAAAATTATTTCGTTCGTGTGCGAGCTGTTTCCTGCTACCTGCGAAGCAATCAGAAGTCTCTGCCTGTATGCTAACTCATTCGGATCATCCCAAAACTGATAGTCGATTTTTTTCTCCGCTCTCCAATTTCTGAGTGAAACCCGAACCACCGATATCACGTACCCTAGGAAACAGTCCTGCTATAATGGCGAACTTTTCGTGCACCGTGTCTTTAAATCGATGTAATGCAGGGTTATTCTCGGCGTAATGTGCGAGACGTTGCTTTAACAAAAGGCGGTGCTTGCGCAAATTCGATTCGGTGTAGAGTCCAGGGTGCCTATGAAACAAAAGTTCGCTCAATCCCTGCTTGATTTCCCCCTTGCGCTTGTCGATCTGCAGTACATCCCTGGGAAAAAAATCCAACTTCCTTATTGCCAAGGTACCATTTCCCACCACTTTCCTGCAAACCGTAAGTCTTGTCGGCAGTACAGTCAGAGTAGGAAGCGATGTAATGAGATATAAGAGTGCCCGCATCGGGCCCGTGCTCTCGTGTTCGTTTCCGTTCTCGCGTACGCAGCAAATCGATATGGGGGAAATCGTCTTCGTCACTAGTGATGCCAGCTTCCGATTCGGACATTCCCGGGTTCCTTTTCCGTTTACGCGCCGGGCTTCGTGCTTCCACCTTTATTTCACGTTTGATTTCAACACGGGCATCGTCCCCGTCACTCGGTTTTTTTTCTTCTAATTTTGTCCAGCCGGAGGGTAATAAGGATGATAGCCTCCTCCCTTCGATTCTCGACGGCCATTCTGTTGTTTTTCGCGAGTAAGTATTTAGTCCGTACCGCCTCGGTCGCTCGCTGAAGCTCACTCACCAATTCCGTTCGGTTAACTATCGTTCACGGAGTGGAAAAGATTTTTCGTACATATATATATCGACCTCGCCTTTTTGTAGGAAAACATTGGCGATTTTCTGAAATTGATTTTCCGATATTTTCGAGTTGTCTAACACATGGATCCAATGACTTCTTGCTATGCCTTGCAACGTCAGTTTTCGCAGCTACTTTGGACATTAATACGTTTTGTAGGGCCTTCAATTCTTCTCNAAGTATTTAGTCCGTACCGCCTCGGTCGCTCGCTGAAGCTCACTCACCAATTCCGTTCGGTTAACTATCGTTCACGGAGTGGAAAAGATTTTTCGTACATATATATATATCGACCTCGCCTTTTTGTAGGAAAACATTGGCTATTTTCTGAAATTGATTTTCCGATATTTTCGAGTTGTCTAACACATGGATCCAATGTCTTATTGCTATGCCTTGCAACGTCAGTTTTCGCAGCTACTTTGGACATTAATACGTTTTGTAGGGCCTTCAATTCTTCTCNTTGCTATGCCTTGCAACGTCAGTTTTCGCAGCTACTTTGGACATTAATACGTTTTGTAGGGCCTTCAATTCTTCTCGTCTCTGCGCGTTGGATACATTTATGAGGTCGATTATCCGTGCCTCCACGGTCGCTATGCGTTTATCAACCACCACCAAATCTTCAACCGCTTTATTTTCCACGCTTTCCAATTTTCGACAGATGAGGGACAAGTTTTCTCTGAGTTCAGTGGTGGAGCGAGTTTGCCCATGTTCAAGGTCATAGTAACGCTCAATGCTGCCAAATTTATAAATGCTTCCGTGACTCATGGTTGCGTTCGTAGGATAAACTGTTCGAACCCACGCCTGTACCTGCCTTTATGTAGTGAGCAGTCCTTTGCGATTACCAATGTACCGAACTTGTCTTTCCAGCACAAAGAACACATATCTTTGAGTTCTGCCAATGGCATGCCTNTGCGATTACCAATGTACCGAACTTGTCTTTCCAGCACAAAGAACACATATCTTTGAGTTCTGCCAATGGCATGCCTGTATTTACGTGATCGTCGTAAACGTGGCGTAAATTGGTGTCGTCCATGCAGAACAAAACGAGGAAATTCACATTGCCATCAAAGACAATTATTGATTTGGAAGAGCTTCGTTCGGAGGNTCCATGCAGAACAAAACGAGGAAATTCACATTGCCATCAAAGACAATTATTGATTTGGAAGAGCTTCGTTCGGAGGCACCCACCACCTTCTCGTTTTCGCTGCAGGAGAAATAACCCACGCCATTCACGACCTGCAGTACTCGTACCAATCGTTAGTATTTCGATTTCTGGAGCGATTTTTAATAAACGTTCATGTTCTGGAATCGAAGAACATTCGGTTCTTCCAGCAGACTCAGTATGACACATGTTCTCCCAGGCCCAGGTGGCCCACAAATCAGGCCTCGCAGGCTATTAGGCAACAGGGCACCATGACGTAATTTGTGATCGGTTTCTGCATCTTCCCCGGCGATACGCACAGGGAGACTAAAGTCCTGTTCGAGTACCTCCATTATACTGAAACAAAACTGTACAAAAGAAGAATGTTTATAGTTTGCTCNAGACTAAAGTCCTGTTCAAGTACCTCCATTATACTGAAACAAAACTGTACAAAAGAAGAATGTTTATAGTTTGCTGGCATAGTTTAATTCAATGTACCGTACGGTGAAGACAGTGAAATCCGGCCTTGGGATCGTCGATTCATTCATCAGTAATTTCCCGTTCGATCTTTACATTCCAGGCTTAAGGTTCTGTGGGCTGGGAACAAGGCTAGCTAAAGGCTGTCACGCAAAAACAGGTGGAGTGAACCCACCGCCATATCATAACATTGGAAGCTATCGCCATGGGGGAAAATGGCCAAGAGCTCTACATTCGCCACCCGTGCCGGGTTAGAGAATGATCAATGGCTCGGCGAGGGGGGATGGGGGGTGGTAGGAAAAAATCAAATAAGGATATCAAAGTGAATCTGCCTAGACGTCCACTGACGAACTGTTTGCGCTCAAATTATAAATACCTAGTTTTCGCGGAATGTTTGTGAAAGAGACGCTTTGCCCCCTAAACCACAGAGACACGAGTGTGCCATAGTTAATCTGGACACGGCAGCCGGGCCCGGTACGCACTGGGTGGCCTACGTAAAAAAAGGGTAAACACGCGGACTATTATGATAGTTTTGGGAATCCGTGTCCTCCGCCTGAATTGCGCGAATATTTGAAGTATAGCAAACTAACTTACAATTACGAAACGGAACGGATGCCTGACACGTGGAATTGCGGACACTTGTATCTACGATTTTAAGCAATCGATATTTCCAGTGCTAAACCTAAAAAAAATCAATATAATTCGCAGAGAATAAAAAAGTGCGAGCCGTAGTGATCTCATCAGCATGTCGGTGTCTTATCACTCTGAGTGGCCAAATGTCAGAGCTGCGGGCCAGCTTTTACCCTCCCTTAGATATGGATGGGGAATGGTGTGTGGGGCTAGTGGATTTTCAAACTTACAACTTCATATCCAACATCGAGAAAAATAAAAGTTCTAGTTTTCGGTATCCTGTTATGGGAGCAGCGAAGCAAATTCCTAAAAACCACAGGTATGTCTTGAATAGAAGTCCTTCTTGTAGTACAGCTACTACAACTTTTCCGTAGGTGGCAATTTACTTGCACCGTAACCAGGCATCTTTTTATTTGAGTTATTATTATTTGGAAACTTATTTTATGCTTAAAATTGATATGTGGCAGGTTTCATGTATAACAATGGGAAATATAAATTTAAGTTAGAATAGTCCAAGGTTACTCCAAATTATTTACTCAAAGGCATCATTAAATACATCCTAATACCAAAATAACCTGTGCACAATTTTTAACAGAACTGCGAGTATTGTCTTTGATGTGTGTTACTATATGTTTCTTTGATATGGGCGGATAATAAGAATTGCTTTGAGATTACGTCCTTTTCTTATTTGCGTGTATCAACTGTACTTCCGAGTTACTTTCCGTGTCCCTATGTAAATAAACATGTACTACAAATGTTCATGTTTTCGTAGTAAAATTGACATTATACTATAAACAACGGACCGAGATAATATATCGTTTACGTTCAACATAAAAAAAATTCAATAGGCCTATTTATACAGAAAGTAATAGAATTCAATGCAAATAATTCAATGTCCTGTTGCGCATGAAGAGAGAGAGTGGCAGGGTCTATAACTCATTAATAAATTACAGCCCAACAAAAATCTCCAGGAACTGCTTCAACGGCTCGAGTGATTGCAGATGGCTGAAATATACGTCTCTAATAGTATCCCTCTTGGTTGCACGGAAACTTTAGGGAGTTTATGTGGTTATATTTATTCTCTCTAAGGGCCTTAAAAAGACTGAATCGTGACTCGCTTGCTGGAAATGAAGACTTTGCGTACATAACAAGGTCGGCAACGGCGAGTTGTAAAGGTAGATGGAGAGGGTATTGACTGGAGCCGTACAACGTGATTCCCGGCCCATGTTTACCGCCGACTTTACGACCTCATTCTCACGAGTCCTTTCATTACTAGTGTTTGGTCAACTTTAATGAGCAGTGTAGAATACCCGGTCGGGAAGTATATGACGTATACTCTAAACCTAAGGCGGTGATTTCAATCATTATTTTTTTTTTCTCTTTTCATGACAAAAATATAAAATACTCGCATAAGGTGAGAGTTGTATTTGGAAGTGTGTAATTCTCCATTCGTCCAGAACCAGTAAAGAAAATTTCCCTTAGTGCTTTGGAACATTTGGAGTAACCAGCTATGAATCTAACAATTTAGATGTGTTATCAACTGCGAAGAATTGATATTTTATAAATATTTAGTATATTGTATATTTTTCAGGCATGGGGTCAAACGGGTAGTCCAATAAGGGTAAATAAAGTAGCAATCTAATTTACAAATCCAAACTTAGTGTATCGTAGGAACTGTAATTTTTTTACCCTACATAATTCATAATAATATTTTGCTACAGCTGGAAATAATTTTTTATTCCCTAGAATATCACAAAGAAATTTTATGGAGTTCATAAGTGGTTAGACCACAGATTTTTCTTTTAACAGGCAAACTATATGACAGATTTTATAGAAGTTGCTCTACATAATTCGTAAGAGCTTAAAACCACATTAATTCAAATTAAACATAGTGTTAATTATATTTTTGTACTTGTTAGGCTCGTTTTTTAAAGTCGTAATTACATTAAAAATGTATAAAATTATTTTTTATAAATGTTATGATTTCCTTTTTAATTGCAATTTAAATAATGTTACGAAACTGCAACATATCTTCAAATGTAGAAACAATGTCAGAGATTTGACCATGGTAATTTTCTGTATAATTTATTTAAGGACACTGTCTTACCGGCTGACAGCTGAAAAATTTTAACAGGAAACTCAATGTTAAGGGAATTTTGCCTCAATGCGTTAATTTTAGACAGGCGCTTCAAATAAAATTTAATCTTCGCGAATTTTTTAGGATGAGATCCCTACGAACGTACATTTTGAATATAGATAAGTAGTATGCACTTTTATGTAAAATATGCATTTGAAAAATTCCTTGCAAACAGGCTGTACATGTTACAGTAACATTTCCGCTGTAGGGAACTTCTAAAACAAATTCGTGAAGAATAGATTTTGTTTGAAACGCCTATCTTTAAAATTAACGCACTGAGTCAAAATTTCCTCAACATGGGATTTCCTATTTATATTTTGCATCGGCCAGCCGGTAGGCGGTGCCCTTAATAGTCATTTCCTTGTTTTGTACAGCAGACAACGCGAATTGTTTACTTTGCAGTGCAGATATTTTTGAAATCCCGCAGCGAAAGGGGTAATGAGCTACAGAAATTAGCGCGAAGTCGCTGAAATGTATTTACAGTAGGGTTTCAGCTAAAAGAGTGAATTATTTTTCGGATGTTTTCTATATAAGTTCTCTAATTCGTGGCAATTTTCACTGAAACAGCTTAAGACAGCATTCAATCAACTCAGAAATGGATTGACATCGTATTGTGATTCACGAAGATGTAGAAGTTGTTGGACTGTAGGTATTTGAGAAGTAGGCTTATTTGTTCTTTAAATAAATTATTGCTGTACATTACCAGAGTTTGGAGTCGTCTCTTTTGATAATATTATTTTGTATACCTGACACAAATGTTAAATCTCTTGCCCGTTGGCTTCAGCAGGGAATACCGAGCCACGGCAAAACTTGCCCTCCTCCCCCCTGGCCATCCCTGTCTTATGTACCCACTCGCGCGTAAATCAATACAGTCTGGTCATAAATGGCAATGCTGCAATGCTGAGTTGTAAGTAAACCTGAAAAATAAATCACCGAAAATTAATTTATATGTGGCTGCCTGCTTATTCTCTGAAGACGTAAGCAGAACTCGCTCAGTTGCAGAAATGAAATTCAATATCAGAATTTATCAAAGGTTACTTTAAAAAATTAGCCATTAAATTTATAGGCACTCACTTCCTTGAAGTGATTTTACTACGACTTCTAGATATTTACAATTAAATTTTCTCAAACCGTAACATTCTCGCCAGTTTCATTTTGGAGTGTAAAAGTCATTACGCCTGAAAGGAAATTACTCTAATCAATTTTTATGAACATCATCATAGTTACTCGGAAAGTTATAAAGACGATGGTTTGCACACTTTAAAGAAGTAACAAGAAATAAAAGTTCCGAAGGCAATAAAAAAATACCATTTGCTTTATTATTTCCACTGCGGGCCAAACATTTCCTAATCCACCTCACCAAAAAGTATAGAAAAATGTTCACACTCGTGTCGTGAAAACCGGAACGTCAAAAGTATAGTCTTTTTCGCTGCCAGTCGTACAGCTCGTTACATTTAAAGGCGTAATTTCCCGTTCGTGCACATTCTACATCTCCAGAAATGTTGTAAGTGTAAATGTGCCCGATGGTGATCTAAGTAGTTAGGACGCCCGCATGATGTTTGGGGCATCGCGAGTTACAGCGCCATTTTGGAAGTAAGCATCTGACGATTTTGGCCCCGGACAGCTTACCAAGTACTGGTCGTTTGAGATCGATAAAGTGTGATAATATATCGGATGTTCGGAAACTCAATTCCCAAACAGCAGACATTGTTTCTTTGCACCAAGCGTAATACAAAAGCCCTATATATTCGGAAAAATAATGTTATATAATTTAATTGTGTTTAGGCGTACAACGCCTGCAGAACAAGACCGTGCGAGCATACGTGTTAAACAACTTGCGTAAGTCGCAGGCGTACGACATTTAATTATCACACAGGGAGCATCGCGCGCCTACTTCCTATGCAACTTGTCCTACACGTATGTTCGCACAACCTTGTTATGCAGGTGGTGTACTCCGCAACTTTGAACACAATTATTTGATATAAAAAATAAGTTTCCGGATATAAGTGTATAGGGCTTTTGTGTTACTATTGGTCCAAAGAAACTACGTCTGGAGTTTGGGCACTGCGTTTCCCAACAGTCTGTATATTACAACGCGGTACTAATACTGCATCTTATTACATCGGCATGTGTGAATATCAAGATAAGATGTAAGCTTTTCATTTACCGTGCTCCAAAATAACACTTTTAAACTTTTAGAAGAAAAGCTTGAATTTCCTTCCTTCCCGGAGAAATTTCAAAGCACGTACTGTAATATTTTTTCGTAAATTGAAGGCTTGCAAATAAACTTTAAGTTGATATCATTGATACCCAATAAATTATCGCAGATACATTCGTGCAAGCCCATTATAGATTGTTTCAATCTTCCTTCAGTAGTGGGACCAATATAAATTTTAATAAAATACAAAATAAAATATTATTAAACTTTAATGGTAATAACTGCAGTTTTTCCGTACCTTGAGGAACACACGTCTGAGGGGAAAAACGGGGAGGGGTAATTCATTTGTATGTCTCACCGCAGAATAAATTATAAATAATAGTTGTTTTTAATTTTTTTTTCTGCATGAAGCGCGAATAGAAGAGATGAACAATAAATTCCCTGTTATGTAACGGATTCCAATCAATATATATTCCTTACACCCATCTCCATTGTCCTGTCAGTTGGTCGTCACGTGCTATTCACAGAAGCACGTAATGTTGCATTGCCTCTCTTTTCGTGAGCGAGTATTGAAGTCTGCCAAACCCACAGTATTGGTAATTATTGCCTTTTAATACCGATAAACCCTATCTACAATTTTTTAACTTAATACGTTATTCAAGTACGTAACCACAATGTAGTTTTAACAACGGAATTGTATGGCCAAACTACCATCGCGTTAAAAAATATCTATTTACATTCAATTTTCTTTGAAGGCACGAAAACAAATATATTCGTGGAGTTTAGAGTTATAATGTAGGGAAAACGTACGGNCATTCAATTTTCTTTGAAGGCACGAAAACAAATATATTCGTGGAGTTTAGAGTTATAATGTAGGGAAAACGTACGGTAAAATTCTAGAAATTCCTTTAAATAGAAATGCGATGATTTGCTTACTAAGAATAACTATGTCGCTTCGTATTATTTTAGTTTCGTTTATTGTAACCTTCAGTCATGTTTGTTGTTAATAAAATTAAGCGATACACAAGGATTTTCTTTCTTTCCAAAGACGTAGTGGNATGTTCGCACAACCTTGTTATGCAGGTGGTGTACTCCGCAACTTTGAACACAATTATTTGATATAAAAAATAAGTTTCCGGATATAAGTGTATAGGGATTTTGTGTTACTATTGGTCCAAAGAAACTACGTCTGGAGTTTGGGCACTGCGTTTCCCAACAGTCTGTATATTACAACGCGGTACTAATACTNGTCCAAAGAAACTACGTCTGGAGTTTGGGCACTGCGTTTCCCAACAGTCTGTATATTACAACGCGGTACTAATACTACATCTTATTACATCGGCATGTATGAATATCAAGATAAGATGTAAGCTTTTCATTTGCCGTGCTCCAAAATAACACTTTTCAACTTTTAGAAGAAAAACTTGAATTTCCTTCCTTCCCGGAAAAATTTCAAAGCACGTACTGTAATATTTTTTCGTAAATTGAAAGCTTGCAAATAAACTTTAAGTTGATATCATTGATACCCAATAAATTATCGCAGATACATTCGTGCAAGCACATTAAAGATTGTTTCAATCTTCCTTCAGTAGTGGGACCAATATAAATTTTAATAAAATTCAAAATAAAATATTATCAAACTTTAATAATAATAACTGCAGTTTTTCCGTACCTTGAGGAACACACGTCTCAGGGGAAAACGGGGAGGGGTAAATCATTTGTATGTCTCACCGCAGAAAATAAATTATAAAAAATAGTTGTTTTTAATTTTTTTTTTCTGCATGAAGCGCGAATAGAAGAGATGAACAACAAATTCCCTGCTCTGTAACGGATTCCAATCAATATATCTTCCTTACACCCATCTCCATTGTCCTGTCAGTTGGTCGTCACGTGCTATTCACAGAAGCACGTAAAGTTGCATTGCCTCTCTTTTCGTGAGCGAGTATTGAAGTCTGCCAAACCCACAGTATTGGTAATTATTGCCTTTTAATACCGATAAACCCTATCTACAATTTTTTAACTTAATACGTTATTCAAGTACGTAACCACAATGTAGTTTTAACAACGGAATTATATGGCCAAACTACCATCGCGTTAAAAAATATCTATTTGCATTCAATTTTCTTTGAAGGCACGAAAACAAATATATTCGTGGAGTTTAGAGTTATAATGTAGGGAAAACGTACGGTAAAATTCTAGAAATTCCTTTAAATAGAAATGCGATGATTTGCTTACTAAGAATAACTATGTCGCTTCGTATTATTTTAGTTTCGTTTATTGTAACCTTCAGTCATGTTTGTTGTTAATAAAATTAAGCGATACACAAGGATTTTCTTTCTTTCCAAAGACGTAGTGGCAAGACACCCTAGTCCACTTATTGCGTATGCACCTCGGATAAAAATATAATGGGCTTTGCCTGTGAACATTAAAATCCTATTATAATGCNACAAGACACCCTTGTCCACTTATTGCGTATGCACCTCGGATAAAAATATAATGGGCTTTGCCTGTGAACATTAAAATCCTATTATAATGCTATTAAAAATATCGCTGTCTTTGACATTATCATGGAAACCTTTCTGCAAGTTTAAGTACGAAATTAAATGTAGAATTGTGTTTAGTGTTTATATCTGACGTAAGTCTATTGGTGATGAGTCCAATTTGTTAGGCTTCGTAACACACTGAATCGTAATCAGTTTTGAAGTATTTTTATCAATTATATATAAATTACAATTGTTTCAGATTACAAAGAGTCGAGACTATTGAGACAACAGATACAAATTACAGAGGGCAGAACACATTTTTAATTACATTCAGGTTACATAACTTAACAGTAGGGAGGCATCGATATATCGGTAGCCGATATATTGGCCTATTTTTAGGATATCGGTATCGGCCACATACTGTATTTGCCGATATTTTCATTTTTACAAAAAAGTTATATTTAGTATTTAGTATACTTACAAAACAAACAAAGTGATAAAACAATTAACCAAAGCTTAAACATAATAACAAAAACCGTGCTTACTACATTATATGCACTCATCTCAAAGGTATCACTCTTTTGAATTAATGCCACAAATCAATGTTTCCTTTTAAAAATGCAAGCTCTTCAACGATATTTGTTTTAAGTCGGTTCCTTAATTGTGTAAGCACTTTGCCAGTGATGCTGAATAACCTTTCGCTTTCAACACTGGATGGAGGGGGGTGACAGGTATGCTCTGGCAATGCTAGCAAGGATGGGAAAACGTTCCTTGTTGTTGTGCTACCATTGAAAAACATCACAGGTATTAGAAATTAGATGTTCATCTAAATATTTGGTTATTTCACTACTTTCGTCCAGGTGTGGATTATGGTCATTCGAACTTGAAGGCATATTGTCTAGGAAACTCCATAAACTAGCTCTTCTTTCTGGATCTTCGCAGGGGTTGGCTGGCAAAACGTTGACGACATTTATATTCTCTTGCTTGTTCTTTACTATATCTGTTAACCGTTAACACCGATATATCGGCCGATATTATCGGCTTCACTTGACCGATATATCAGCTAAACCCAAATCGGTGCATCACTACTTAACAGTGAACTGTATGATACCCGTACAACATGTATTAATTATGATATTCAAGTAAATGAGTGAAGACTTTCGGACGACTCTCAACATCGAGGTCTTGAGAGCCGACGAGGGTGAAGCGAGGTGAGTATGGAGCAGCGCCGAAATTCAAGGGCAGGGGAAACGGAAGATCCCGAGAAAACCCCTCCGAGCAGTGGCAGCTGTGAAAATCCAGGAGTGACCCCGCCTGGAATCGAACCCGGCTCATCTTGGTGGTAGGTGAGTAGTCTAACCACTACACCACCGCGGCCCATGATATTCTATGATTCACGCAAAGTTTACACATATAAATATCTCCTAACGAATGTGACCTCAAATAATGCAGAAGTAATGAGTAAGTTAACTGGAGGAAAGATATGCTATTTCCCTTCTAGTGTTTAACTGGAAGATCAGCTGGAATGAAAACATGTTTGCAACGATATTGATTTGAAAATTTCAAAGTCGAAAAATAAAAACCACAAGTTCAAACACGTTTACTGTATTCAATTACTGCATTAATCACTTCTTATAAATAGCAGTTAGAGCGACGCAGAATATTTGTGGCCAACAAGCATAAATTGTTCTTAACATGAGATAAATTAATGTCACACGGCAGTAAAAGTAGTGGAATTTCGGGCACCTGAACATAATTGTTAAAATAAATTAACGTCTCACTACGTTTTGAGAAAGTCAATATTAAACTACAAGAGCACGTCATTTTAAAAATTCAACTGATATAAAAATGTGAAAAACTTATGTTATCAACATTATTCTGTTTTTCCTGGGATCTGTTTAGTTTCTTTCTAAACTCAAGACAGAAACTATCTCTCATGTTCATGCTAAAAGGCGGAACTCAATTGCATCACACAATATTGTCTTCTTGAGATCTGCATATTGTTTAGTATTTCTTGTTGTTGCTTGTGCGATAACTTATGATACAGATACAAACAGCGCAAACATCTCTACCCTTTAATGAGTCGCTCCTTTTTTACGTAATTGTAGTAGATTTTTCAATAAAAACTATTCTGGCAAGAACTGTGAGCTTCAGATAATACAGTAGTGTGGTAAGTAGCTTTTGGTAGTGGCCTTCAATTCCGGTCGGTTACGCTGAGAATATTTTCCCCCACCAAATGATTTTCATCCCCGTTACAAGTAAATATCGATGGAATAACTTACTAGGAACATTCCAAATGTTTTAAAAATTGTGTTAAAAGCATATTTCGTGTATGCGAAATAATGCAATAAATGGTATTTTTTAACATCTGTTCACGACCTATTTTAAAAGATTTTTTTATTTTTCTGTAATGAATTTTTAGTTTTATGGCTGATGTACAGTTCCAATAAAACACTCCAAAATTATTGTATACAGTATAAAATTATATATATTATGTTATAAAATAAAATACAAACATATTGATTTTTCGCATTCAATATATCTCCATAATTAAGTCCTTAGAATAAAAACGTGATGCAAAAAGGAAAATATTAATTAAAAATTCCAATTAGTTTTTACCTAAAACAAAATAAATCATTATTTCATTTAAAAGAAACCGATTTTAGGTCTTTTAAGGAAAGTTTGATTATAGCTCTACATGATCATGTTGCTACTAGAATGTTGTTAATCGAGATAAATAAATGAATAACCTAAATTAAATCCACCCCGATACAAAACGTACAACAATTTATCTTCCAGATATCAACTGCCTTCTTTGAAAAATAGTGTTTACGGTAAAAAAAAACTGCATAGAAGAAAATTACTTTTCCGTTTAAAGTTTTTGCCTCACAACTCACAAACTAGCTGTCTGGTTCCTCGTGTCTTAACAGCGATGCAATGTTTTGCCGCTGCATAAGAATTTGTAAACATGGTGTACAATGTTTTACTTCTACGAGAAAGTGGCAAGATGGCAGTTTAAAAATCGCGCAGTAGCAGCGGCCGTCCAAATGACAGCAACAGTGTGGCCAACGATACTGACGTTACACTGATAGTTCTTAATTTAGATTTCGAGACTTGTCGGCTACCTCTGTGTCCTGGCTGTTGGTGGTCATTTGTTTTGTTGAATGGTGAAGCTGCCTTCGTCTCACTTTATGGTCAAATCAATACACGGACCTCGGGCGTCCGTCTGTGTAATATGCGAACATTTTTATGTTTATTTCTGCTGCCAGCAATTGCATCTTATGGTAGTGTTCCACGTTTTTACATTACGTGCATACGCATAACAAGTTCCGCAGTTGTAAAACAAAATACTTTGTCGTAGGCTGAGAGGTACTGGCATGTTTCGCCACTACCTTAAAAATTATTTACGGGATTAATGTGTTTAAATTATGCCAAACTCGCGTATTAAAAACATTAACAAAAATAAGATGTTTACTTTCAATGTGAACGTTTTTTTTCTTTCAGCTGTAATTATTATAATTTTAAATTATTTGGTATGTTTATGTCAGCTAGTGTTTAAATATTGTGTGGTAACCCGGAAAAATTTTTTTACACTTCCGTTAAGATTAAAATAGGGAATACTTTCTGAAAATCCCCTTTTTTTCATATCGCATGTAAGTTTAAAAGTTTTTTGGTGGGAACGCGATTATAAGACACTTGTCTCGTGACGATAGTAAGGTGGGTGCAGACACGAGGGTTCTGGGCGTCTATAAGTGTCATTTCCGCATGTGGTGGCGCCGGGGCGAGCACCCTAAACGTGTGTCGTGTCCACCACACCTCGCCCTTCTCCCCGGAACGCCACCCCGCCTTGCCGACACCCCTTGCCATCCCTTCCACAATGCGGCAGGGCGCCACTGCAGAGGGTGTGTGTTAGGCAGGTCACATACCCCGCCAGGGGCTAGCTGCATGACTTCAGCTGCATATTAACGCTATTCAAAAGGCTAAAATTATTATCTGCATATATTTGCACATTGAATACTTTTTTCTTTGTGATATAGAATAATAATCTGAAAGAAGTATAGCAATAGTAGAAAATTACTCCTTAAAAATAAAATATTGATAAAACAAACTGTAATAATTTAAAATGTATATATTTTTTTCTCTTACAAACTTCAAATGGGGAAAAAAATTCATACCACTACTGCTGAAAACAATTTCTCATGCTATTAAAATGTCATTAAGAAATATTTTTTGGGGGAAATTTGTTATGCGGTTCGCCCGTATTTTAATTTTAACTTTTGAGATAAATATTTCAAAGCCAAACTCTTATCGCAGGTGGAACAGATGTCGAATTTAAAATAAATTTTAACATGCCATTCCTATATCTCTAGTAAGCAATTTAAATAAATTTAATTTAATATTAATATTCATAAAATGTGTACAAATTAATACTGTAATCTTAAATTCTCATATTTATGCTACAAAAACTATGAAAAATGTTATTTTCCAAAATATTTGGTTTTCTTTTTAAATTTATCATTGACATCTTATCAATAAACCATAAATATCCCCAGGATGTAGAAAAAAAAACATTTGACTTCCGATCAGCCTTAAACGACCTCATACTCGCAACTTCCGGCTTATGTGTATCCTTTAAGAACCACGTGTGAAAGTGAACAATGCCTTACGTTTATTCACTTGTATACAAGCTTCAGTGAAGTGACGAGGTTAAATTATAACAAACGTAAATATAAAATTAAGAATTATTACGGGCATCTCAGAGATATGTGATACGCCACACAACACCCACAAACACGCAGACACCGAGGGCAAGCCAAAATAAGCTGGCGTCAACAGAGATGTAAATGGCACAAGAGAATTCCTCGCGAGAAATTAAGTCGTTAATTACAAAATAATGTGTTTTTGTGGCATACAAGAAAGGATTGCCACAGCATAGGTACATTACAATAATTCATTTAATTACCCCCACTGCAAAAATAACTTAAAGAATGAACACAAGAAATACTACACTTGTTCCAGTTACTCCAGTCTAAATAAATCTAAAGGAAGCTTGATTTCAGCTGTCACTAGTTTAGATCATTTTACTCTTAATACGATTTTAACACAAATAACAACTTTCCATAATCAGCTGGTGACGTGAATATAAATGTAACAGTATAATGTTACGTAAGGTATTTTTCTGGCACCAATTTCAAAAGAGGTTACACCAGACGTAGGATTTAAGGGTATAAGCCATCTGCATTAACCTAATTAACTTCGAAGCGAAGATCGACCATAGCGCGAGAAACGTCTTTCATTAAGAGAGCACATCCTGAACTACTTTAGGGATGGATGCACGAGAAGTTGAATCTGGCTGCGAGCAACATTCAATCCTACCCAGTTTTTTTAACTGCAAATTAAGGCATTTATTAACTTCCGCATTAAGAATCCTGAACTAAAACTAGATCGTAACTGACATTGCATATTTTGGCCTCTTTATTTATAACTACTTTGTTTTGATTATTTGCAAGCTGATACCGTTTCGGTTATTAAAGTTTATGATCAAAATAACTGAAGCGAAATTCTTCATTAAAATTTCTCATTTAAAATACATTTTTTTAGAAAATGTTTTGAGCAACGAATAGTGGATAGATAATAAAAATTAATCTTCTTACAGTTTACCTTCTAAAAACACGAATTTTGACAAACATTTCTCAGATGTATAGTACATATTTATCACGCATTAACTTTGTTGTTAATATTTTGGATAATAAGTGACGAGACACTCGTAGGAATAATTATTCGTGCGCAGACATTCATCCGTACTGTACGCAATAAGGAAGAAATTTGCAGCGTTGTCAGATATTCGTGTAAAACACCTCAAGCTATTCGTAAATAAAATTAATATATTTACTCTGGCGCCACTCAGTATAATTCCAGCAGTGCGTGTGTGTTGAAACGTTTATATTAAAACATTTAGTCGAGGTCTTGAGGCTAATTTGTTACGAGCAGATCCATCACATTTCTTAACATAAGATTTTTTATATGAAACTATATGGATACCGGACGGAAAATAATACTAAACAAAAAAAAAGGAACTACGGTACCCAGAAGCCCTCTGCTAAAATTAATGTTATCATATATTTTATATTTCCCGCCATCTATGATGTATGTCTGAAAACATGTTTAACCACATAAAAAAGTAAATAGTAAAAATTTTCGTATGAAAGTTTATTTGAAACCCAGTGTTNTTAACCAAAGATAAGGTATTTTTGTCTGACATAAGTATAAAAAGTTGGTAAATAGATACCATATTTAGGAAATAATCGAACACGTCATACATGAGGAGATCTTTCAAAGGTTATATTTAAAAAAAAATGGTTGCCTGTAAAGTCGGTTTTACGGGCGAAGATTTTACGTGACAACGTAGTGCTGCGCGCGCGGCAGACCGATCATAGTTGAGTGGGAGAGAGACGCAAGGCATTCGGCGGGCCTCTCTCTCGTTCGGTGACTCATCGTAACGTTACCGAGCGTTACACTTTTTCATAAGTGACTCCCAGCCGCAACCTAATTTAAGACGTTGTCACGTCAAAAAAAAAATATCTGTCACTGCAACGAATATTCATTAAACATATTTTTTTAGTAATGCGAGAGCGTCTTTATTTATCAAGCGCGTTATTAATTTCCTTGTGGTTCGTCTAATTACATTTATTAATTGTAAAACTGCGACGCTAGCTCCACCGCGTCGTTCGTCTTTGGAATTGCTTCCATGCAAGGTGGCTTTCTCCTTGGCCGGCTCGGCTCCCCTCCTGTTTCCTCCCCTCATTTCCCTCCCTTGATTACCCCTCCTCGGTGACTCATCGTAACGTTACCGAGCGTTACACTTTTTCATAAGTGACTCCCAGCCGCAACCTAATTTAAGACGTTGTCACGTCAAAATTTAAGAAACCGTAAATAGGCTCTACTCAGATGATTCAACAAGCCTGAACATTGTCAAAGAAATCTTTCAAACTTTCCTTAACCTCTGACTCCTTCAAAAAAATAACAACTATCACTCTTACTATTCATCAAGCTTTAAGGGACATCTCTTGTAATACAAAAATTAAACGGCTTAAAGACCACGTCCGTCCGTAGGGAAGTGTTGCCACGGCGATGGAAAATAGCATAAACGAGCTTCGCTCGTGTTCTGTTTTCAGACATTTTAGCAGTAACTATATGGTTTTAATATAGCAATCTGTTCAGAAAGGATACAGCGTTGTCGCTGTAGTTTAAAACACTGCTTTACAAAATGAAAATATATTTTTAACAGACGGCTACTTACAGCACATTTTGCTGACTTTGGCATTTTCCTACGACCTTATTTACGTCAGAATAACAAAATTTATGAATGGGAAATAAACTATCGACTTTCATTTCTGTACTTAAAAAAAAGTATTTACATTGAAATATCATAAATGTTTTAAAATTATAATAGACACAGCTGCTTACATGAGACCCATACCACAACTGTGAGCCCCTTAACATTGTTGGAAGAAATACTAAAACCCACCTTAAACCTACCTATACCTTTAACTGCTACAGAAACGTATTTCCAGATTTAAAAAAAAGAATTAGTCCTCCGCTTACAAGTTATTACTTTTTATGTTTTGTATTGCGGTCTAAATCAATTAAGTTGCTCCGGTGGTTGCCTATAAACGAACAATACATGGAAATATAAAAGGGAGGAATTATAGCCAATAGTAAAAGTCATAAAACGGAGCTACGAAAACTTTTATAACTGTGTGTAATTAAAGATAAACTTGGAGCAAGCACCGCTGTAGAGAAGTGATGAAAAGAAAGCCTAGAAATGAGGACCGAATAAAATGTTAATTTTCCAAAATATTACAACTTAAAAAATGAAATTGTAAAAGAATGACATATCAGGCAACGGTCAAGAGTTTTAAAGGTTACTAAATTGTATATAGTCCGTTTAAAATATAAATGGGCACTTGCGTGTAAATATATTATGACTGTAGGACTTTATGCGATTATTATGCACAACAATGTCACATCACTCTACAAGCCTTCATTATGATGCCATAGTTGTAAATGTTATTGTGAAATGCAAGCTAGTCTTCGAAGAATTTAAAAACGTTTTCCATACGTAACAAAGAAAGGTTGCTGTTGAATAAAACACGATTTAAGAAAAAGGTAAGCCTCAAGACATAAAATGCACACTTCAGTAGCAATGGTAAATGATAAGACTCAGTGGGAAATTTTTGACAATTTACAATATCAACATTTTTTTTAATAGTTGTTACGCAGTTGAAAGGGAAATACTTCGATATTTCTTTTACTTTACGTGCAGTTACAGCTGGCGAAATAATTAAATAGAAAATACACATAAATAAAATAATAACATTGTTCCGTAAGTGTATGACTATGAGAAAGATACAAGGTGCAGTCAAATATAACGATGGCAAAGGAAAGAGATAAACAAATGCTAACTTTTTTAAANTATGAGAAAGATACAAGGTGCAGTCAAATATAACGATGGCAAAGGAAAGAGATAAACAAATGCTAACTTTTTTAAAGATATTATTTAGCATTTAGAAAACTGAATAAAACTACGAAAAAACAGGATCCGGACAACTGTCTTAGAGGATGTGATTATGTCCTACAAAATTTACATTCTATGGGGTTATAAAGTAAATTCTAGTAGAAGTAACACATTCATGTTGACATTAGCTGCCGTGCAGATATTTGATTAAAGATAACAGTAGTACAGTGTGTATTTGATGCATGTACAAATCGCATTACCAACTATTCTCTAAATTCATATTTTCACGGTATTTCTGGCATAACTGATTTAAACCGATTTGTTCTTTAAAGTTAAGAAAGTAATTACACATAACAAAATATCGTTCTGCAGATCGGTGTGAACTAAAGAAAGTGGAAGACGATTCCTATTGTGGGATGAATTTATTAATTACCGAGGAGGATTTTTTACACCACCGGGGTATATCATTCAGGATCATGTGCACCCCTTTCATACTAGCAGCGGTCTCTGAGAACTACCTTAAGAGAACCATTTGAAGTTAGTATAGTTTTCTACGACGTTTCATAATATGTCTTTTTATGCCTTCTCAACTAACGTAATTCACTTTCTTCTGATAAATAAGCAAACAAATATTTTATTTCATTCCATTTATAACTTTTTGACCTATACAACTTATCGCATAACAATAATATTCCATGTAATCATTTAGGTCCAAATCCATTACCCATAAAAACGGAACTAAAACCATTCTTTCGAAATAATGTATTCTATCGCAAAATAATTTTTCTCAAATTATGCGGTATGCACTCAAAACATCCTACATAATCTATAAATGAAGATAACATATTCTGCATACTACTGAAATAGAAACACACAGTTAAATTTACATTATAGATAATGTTATTGCCATGTGAAAATACATTTAAGGGCAAAAATTGAAGTTACGAAACACTATGAAACATATGTTTTAACATTTTTAATCGATTCAAAATCGTTGTTTTACAGAATACGTATAATCTATCATTTTCAATTATTCTAAATTTCTTCTTACCAAACAGTACACAGTGAGGATTTACATGCAAACCTCGGTTACTGTCAATTCCATCACCAGTGATATCAAATGTTTTGTAAGCAAGGATTTCGTGAGGATCAAAGTGAGTAACATTCTTGGTATCCTTATAATCTGCATGACGAGACTGATAAATAAAAGCAACTTCTAGAAACCTCTGGCTTAGACGAACGTAAACAGCTAGTGGTGAGACGTTGCTACGTTGTCATTAATGCGACGAGCAAGGAAAACTAAAGCTGGATTACAACTGTTTGTTTCAGAAACTCGCCATCCGGACCTCTGTTAAGGCTTCTACTGGAATGAAGTAATTGATACCCAACAGTTTAATTTCGAGCGTTTCTCCGCATAAACGTATAACTACAGACACCCGAATTTCGAGAAAAGATTTCCGCCCATGCTTGATTTCATTACCCTTAATTCATACCAACTGTTTTCTTTTGCTTATTAATGGAGTCTCTTTGTGAGAAGATCTTCTCCTACCTAACAGGCCAGTCATNATACCAACTGTTTTCTTTTGCTTATTAATGGAGTCTCTTTGTGAGAAGATCTTCTCCTACCTAACAGGCCAGTCAGAATTAGGTATATACAATAATGTGCGTCTTTGATTCCTGGGCAAATACCTAAAGATGCATAACACGGAAACCATCCAATCACGAAAGTGGATCCGAGCTAAAGTGTTATTAAATACAACTGGTCGTGAAATCTTCTCGCGAAATTCTGGTATTCCTACGTATAGCACATCACCAAGAAGATAGTATCAGTAAAATACAAATTTCTGAAAGATATAAAGGAAATGGGATTTTTTATAATGTATTTCATCACAGTTTGAACCAAAGTGTCAATAATAGATAGTTACCTCGAATATACCTGAGAAATAGACTTCCAAATTGAATACTTGAGATAGCGGCAAAAAGGAAGAATAATTAGCACTCATTCAAGGTCGTAAACATTGTCTTTGTTGGCGGAATCAAGATTAAGCGTCTGAATTTCCTTCGTGGGATGGTCACTGAAATCATCCATGCCTGTGATAGTGTTTTGAAACTTATGAATATGGACGCTGCTGATCTGACCTGGCAGATGAAGCGAATACATTCTTTGGGGACGTTAGCAATTTGTCCATTTAGTGTAGGATCTTTTCCAGGGACGTCTTATATACTTACATATAAGTCTATGGTCGTGGTGCCTGAAGTACGTACTTTAAGACATCAAGTAATAGTTATATAAAATTATCTGAAAAATAACTATAGGAACTGATTTTGCTTGTCATACAGCTCAGAGTGGTAGAATGTTTGTTAGGCAATTAGAGTTCAGTAGCATTTTGTCATTATTTTCTTAGTGTGAAAAAAATGTCATTTTTCGTCTTTGACCGTGGTATTTTAGTGTTTATTCAGTGAATGTAAAGTGTTCATTTTATATAAAATGTTCTGTTTTCATTCGAACTTCAGATACGAAACATGCAGCTGTGAATAACCAAATATCATGGTTTGAGGCACCCAAATAAGAAGAACAAAATAATTTGTTTTCACCAACGAAATATGGAACTGTCGCCATAAAAAAAATTTACTTTGTTCCGCCAGACGAACTGTTTTTTTCAACTAAACCTTTTTTCTCGGTGCGAGCAACAACATTTTAAACGAAACAATTCTTCTGAAAAAGATTCTAACTGGCCTCTCTCGT